>ONZP01000306.1:0-89926 GCA_900312805.1 Fusarium torulosum
AGGAGCCAAGTCGAAAAATTGGGGGTCAGGGGGTCCATACTGGGACGTGACACGGCGAACAAGTGGGTCTTACCTTACAGGACGTACATACCTACCCTCGTTACCCTATTTCCCCAGCCGCTAATCTTGGAACGTATCTCCGATCAACTATTAGCGTCCCCCACAACGGACTTCAAGAAAGCAAAGTTCATGAACACATTGTCCAGGAACTCCAGATGTCTTCTGCATGGTACTCATACACTCATACGACTAAAAGGAAGAGACACACAAATAGAATACCATAAGTGCATTGCAAAACATTGTTAGAGCCTCGTCTAAGCAAAACACATATGTCGTAGCATGCACAACCTTTTGAGGGTGTTCTCTCTGGACCCCTGCGAATGCAAGGTACGCAATGCAGGTTCGAGAAAGGGATGTAGTTGCAGGGTACGGGAGAACGGAATGCAGCTATGGCTGGCTGGGATGGGGTCAGTTTGGGATGATCCAACAGCCTTGTCCGAGCAAACAGCCAGGGGTAGTTCACAGGGGATGTAGACAGCGTCTCCATGCTTGGAAAGTCGTAGCTTCACCGACCTGCAGGTGGTATCATCAGATTATGGAGTATCGACTACTAGAAGCAATTCTTCAGCACTTCTTCAGCACTTCTTCAGCACTTCTTCAGCAATTCTTCAGCAATTCTTCAGCACTTCTTCAGCACTTCTTCAGCACTTCTTCAGCAATTCTTTAACAACCTTTGACAGAGTGCCAAGATCCGTGGGTATCATGGAGCCGAATATCTCTGAAAACAAACTGCGTGCGAAGTCGAGGAAAAACCAATGCCTTTCAGCTCATGACGCGTGGTTGAAACTGGACCCAAAAAACCATCTTTTGAGTCCGCGTGGACGAAAGAATCTTCAAGGACTTCTTGATGACTTATATAAGCTAGCAATTCGTGATGAGTTATTGAACGCGGATGATCATCGCTCCGGCAAGGTCTTGGATGGTATACGACAAATCATGAAAATATCACCCGGCGCGGCAGTCCTTTGCGCGGCAAGGATTGGAAAATCCGCATTTATGAACATGAGAAAGGACCAAATCTTGTCATTTATCCAAATGATTGAAAAGAACTCTTCCCTATTTTCCTCGCCTTCTCTCGAGAATATCTTTCAAAATGACGACTTCCAACGTCTAAACGCAAATTTTCCAAGCTCAGGTTTGAATGGGCCGCAACCGCTTATACCAACGGCCCATGTCGCGGCGAACAGAAATGATGATACGATTCATGTTCAAAACTCACAGGATCTTGGAGTTTCAGGATCAAAAACTCCCGCAAAGGTGCAAGGTTGTCCAGACTCTATGTTCTTACTCTATGTTGGCACTCCCGCTGTTCAAGACATTGGAAAAAGCGATCTGCTAGGGATACCAGTAAACTTAAGCGATATCGAAGTCTTCAACGGCGAACCGGCAGCCGTCTTCAAACGAGAAGAAATATCGGGGATGCAACGAGATCTCGGCAAAGCCTTCATCAGGCGTCTTGGGGGCGAACCAGTAATCCATCAAACGATTGCAAGCATGCTATTTGCTCGCACGAAGGACCAGGTCGAAGCTGAGTTCAAACAGTGGGATTGGCTGATATCCCAAATAAGGAATAAGAGCTTGCTGAAATATGTAAGGGACAAAGAAGTATCAAACGTCTTAATTCTGCTATCAAACACGAATTCTGATTGGGAAGAAATCTCGATACCCGACTTATACGGCCATCTTCGAATGCTGTCAGCCTTTCATGGGAGTCTAGCTGTCTTTCCAAGTGAGACGGAGACTCAGTGGGCAAGTTGGAAGATTGGAGACCTACAAATTCTGGATAAGATTGCTCAAGATGCTGATTGGGAATACTCTTACCGGCCAAGGACTTGTTCCGGTATGGGGAAGTGTGCTCTGCCGAGTAAGACTGTCAAGAAGATGGTGACCAAACGAAGCCAGAGTTGTGGTGCTGGTCATGTTAAAATAGTTGACGGCACTGAGCGTGACAACCTTCGGTGTATTGACACAGAAGAATCTAACTCAAAGCTATGTGAGACGGATATCGACATAAGGCAGCCAATCTTTTTTCATCAGGAATACATCGACTCGTTACGGACATTCGGTGAGTATCGCATCTTCATCTGCCGAGGCAGAATTATTGGTATCGCATTTACAAAATTCAAGGAGGACGGCAAACCGAATAATTTCGCTGTTGAACGTGCAACATCAAAGCATCTCGCATGGTTCTCTGCAGAGCATGAGAAGCAACAGCAAAAGCTAGAAGAATTGAGAGGCTTTGCATTGTTTCAATACTCTCGCCTTCTGGATCTATCCGACGTCAGGGAGGAGTACCGATCTTTACGTGTTGGGATACGCCTGGACATCGGAGTTTCAGAACTAAGCAGTGAGGGAAGGTTCTTTGTGTCAGAACCTACAAGGATTTATGCAGCAGACTTCATGTCCCAACTTATCCTTGATCAGCCATATACCGCTATTGCCAAAGAGTGGGGCGAGGCTGTGCGTGATGAATACATAGGCTACTTTGAGGGTATAAAGTAAAAGCACAGAAAATTATAAGCTGGCTGGTAGGAAGGATCATCTAATAGTGCGGAAGGAGGATTTCTTTGCATAAGTAATGTAAGTTAAGCGTGGTACATACCACTAGCTCAAAGCTATAGCTTCTTTTTCTCGAGATACTCCTGAGTTAGCTCTTTCCAGACCTTGAGTAGCTCCTTAGCTTCTTCTTTGTGCAGGAACCCACAAGACAATGGGGAGCAGACCAAATGTCCGACCTTCATGTGAAAAAACGGCCCACCACGATTGCAAAAGCATGGATGTTAGCTGCAATTGGGCAATATAAGGCCAGCTTGAGAGCTACGAAATACGGGGGATAAAGAGATCAGATAGTCATTAGATACAAGTTATCGATGTGTGCGAATTAGGTATTTGCTGGATACTCAACCTCAGCCTACATATACCACTATCGCTAAGTCAAGCTTTAAGCTTGTTTTCCCTCAGGTACTTGGTCGTTGGCCCTTTCCAACGTCTCATCAGGTCCCCAACCTTCAGCTCTTCGACATCATCCTTGGATTGAGACTTTCCAACCAACTGTACCGTCAGGAAAACCTCCCTCACCCCCCGCCGATGACTTAATATCTTTAGGTATTGAACCGGAATACCATGCCTCCTGCTTTGCTCCTCACGTATGCCTTCCGTACTGCTGTGCCAATAGGTCACAACTACCGGACTGTTCAACTTCTGGACAGCCATCTCCAGTTCCCATGACCCTTTCTTATGTCGCCAGAAGCAGAAGAATTCGAAGCACGGAGTTTTGCGGTCTAAATTTACACGATGGCTGAATATCATGACCAGATTGTGCTCCGTCGGCATAGAAGCCATAGAAATTGCGGGGTCATCGAAACAGCCTGGCCAACAGTGTTCGAGATCCTCCCTCGTCTTGTAACAAGGTTGGTGTTCGAATCGATGTTTGTATTCCTCCTTATGTTTATCGAGGTAGCTTTGTAGATTGAGGTTGAATAAGGGGGCGCCAACCATCTGTACGCGGAAGCCCTCGTCAGCTTTTCGATGGATCCTCAGTAGTTGCTCTGGAATTTCCTTCTCTGGGCGACTTTGGCCATCTTCTCGGGATTCCCAAAATGTGTTGACAAGTGCGTCGCTTATACGATGAACATCATACTCCGATATCCAGTAAACCTCACAACGCCTGAAATGACCGCGGAGGATGATACGACGAGATTGTTCCTCTCCTATCACTCTATAATCATCGAGAAACTGAAGATCTTCGAGGAGCTTCAAATCTGGAAGACATTGGTCTTGAAGCACAGCACTTTCGCTCGTTGAAGTTGGTATGACATGCGCAGCTTGATCGGAAGACTCATAGCCCGAGTTAAGCTTGTGGGAGTTGTCAAGTTGTTGGTCGTAGTCAGTATCGTGTTCAGCGTCAACTGACTCTGACTCTGATTCTGACAGTGGAGGAGGCGGGGTTGGTGTAAGGGAGCGCACGGATAGCGGGCTCGATGCCTCGATCTGCACACTTGTAGCATCACTCGCGTCAACACGCTCGTGTGTGCTAACGGGACCTGTCGTGGTATCGTTCTCAGAACAAGCCGTAGACCCTGATGAAGTCAGACAAGCCGGGGTGTCCTTAGATAGCTTCCTCCTTTTTTTCGACCAAGCCATGTTGGTCTTGTCTTACGTTATCCTTCAATCAAATGAGTTTCGTGTCGAGTGTTGCTCCGTAGCTCGAATAAGACCAGTATGGTGTAGCAATCGACTCGGAGGGAACTTTGGGGGAAGAAAAGAGGAAAGGGGTCTTGTGTCACAATAAACCGATAGCGAAAAGAGAAGGCTGGATTGCATGCTGATGGGTTATAATATGGAGGTTGATTGCCTTAAGTATCTGCGAAGAACTGGTAACAGCTCCTAAGAAACCGACGCTGTGTTCAAGACAGATGCAAGTGAGAACACCAATCACGTCCAGTCTAACCCCGTGTCCCGCATCCCGATCCCTTCACTTTAGTGACCAAGATCAGTTCCGATATTAGCTCAAATAACGTGCCCAATGAGAAATAGTCTGGAAGGGTGGGAAACAACGCGGAAGTGGCGGTAAACCCGTACCTGTACATCTGGGTGATGTGATTTGGCTTCAAAGGAAAACTTTTCTCGAGATTGATATGATCGGCTTCATGCGTTTTGCTCTACATGACGACGTCTGCACACGCCCAAAATGTTGCTCAATCAGCCAACAGCTTGTGCTTGTTGTGCGTGCATGGAACACGGACCAGGGACGGGCCTGTTGAGTATGAGTGCCAGGGCTGATCAAAGCTAGTGGAATCTGTCAGGGGCCATCGCATGATCGGCTATCACTGTATGAATATTAAGCCGCGTCGTACGGTGTACACGGCCACACCTCCATGCAACGCCATGACGCTGACAGCCCGATGCGCTAACCTTGCACTGCGACGCAGTTCCTCAATCGGGGAGGAAGTTGTCACGGACAGGGAGTAGCGACACACCACTAAAAGAATCCTTTCGCTTAATTATAACGTGGGGGTACTTGTGACATACGTAGAGCGAGTTTCGAGGAGCCACCTTTTTCGGGGCTAGAAGCGTTGTTTTCACATGACGCTAGCATGCGGCGTATCAGCCTTATTTTCGTCCCCCAACACAGAGAGTGGGCTGATCAAGCACATGTACAGGGATTGTGTCACATCGCCACTTTTTTAGGTGTCACAGTCTTTTTATATGCACTAGCCAGACATGGTAAGCGCCGTGCAACGTCAATCAACTTCCATGGGGCCGCCGGGACTCCCAAGACTAGATGCGACATGGCATTGCTTTTCTTCAGGACAAGGGACACGGGATGCTGTATTGTTATCGACATTACGTGCTCCGTCAATTTCAGACAAGGAACCACCCAAAGGTAACCTTGCCGCGTCTCATGGGCCTCTATCCAACAGTCCGATCGAGCAGCTCAATGCGACTTCCTCGCCCGGCTGAATCCCCGGCGACTGAGCCGGTTGTGTTCGTTGACCCATCATCATCACCTAGGCGTGAAGCGCTTTCTCGAAACATCCCACCTTGACGGCCGCCCATCGCACTGTTCACCATAGACGCTGCGTCTCGAGACCCCTTGTTTGTGAACTCCCGGACGAACTTTTTGAAGCCTGATATTGAACTGTAAATGATGGCGAGGTTGGCTTCAATGACAAAGCACAGTATGACTGGGGCCGGTACAAACGCCGTGTCAGGGTCTTTGCGTGTAGTAGCTAAGATGGCAAGCCGAAGCACAGCAGGAACTGGCAGAAGTATGCCACTGCTGCATTGTGCAAGGAGAATTGCTTTCTTCTTCCACGGCCGTTGAAGCGGGAGGCAAATGGTCAACATGACAACCATGGCCGTGAAATCTGCCACAGTCCCTGTGACAGCTTGTAATATATGAAACGGATAGCGATCGATGCATTGAGCCACTTCAGAGTGTCGAAGGTTCCACGACGCGTCGATTGGCTGGCAAGCAAATAGAAGAGCGAACCATGCAGCGATGGAACTGGCGACCACCAAGACGCCTGCTAAACGGATAACATTATGAGCCGACTGGCAGACTTCTAGTACCCGGCAGACTTCTAGTACCCAGCAGTAGGCAATGAAGATCTCCAACCTTGCGACAGCGGTCCCCAAGATCAAGAGTAACATGGCAGCGAAAACAAGCTTTGAACGGAGGATTAGCATACAACTCCAACATGATCTCATGACAGGCAGACATACGGTGTTAACCTGGGTGACATCGCCAATGGCAATTAGCAATCCGGCAGCCGCCGTAAGTACGCATGCTGGAAGGATAATAACTTGTATCAGGATCAGTATTGGTTTCTCCCATGATATCCGTCCAGATATTGGGCCTCACCTACAAATCCGGAAGCGTCGTTCACGTCTTTTGCTGCAAAAGAGTTGCCAAAGAATGCAAAGAAGAACCAAAAACTGGAAGGAAAGAAAACAGTAGTTCATGCCGATGATTATTGTGTTCTTCTGCGGATTATCGAAATTGTCATCATGACTCTTGGATGGTGCCATCAGTCCCTTTGTACCGTTGACCATGATTGGAGTGTAGAATAGAGACATGCAAGTAGCAACTGCTGGCATGTGGCAGGGAGTCGTGGTAGGATTGCCCGTTTATGACCTCCCAAGCATTGGATTAATGAGGTGCAGTCTTGCCAGCAGCGATCCTGGGATTTTATGTCACGAAGCTCGACCCCTATTGTTGGGTTTCATTACCTACGTGTAGACAACCGCAAAGTAAACGACCCATTTAATTGAAAGTCCCGGTATCATTTCCCGTCTTCCTAATTCATCACGGCAGAGTCATTGCCCACTTATCAAGACTCTTTGCTCTTTTCTCTGCAACCACTTTGACAAAGGAAAGTTTGAGCGTGGAATTGCGATCGCGGGGCTAGGTCTACTAGCCTAAAACATCCATGCCAGATGAACGATGGACAGGGTGCGCAGAAACGGGTATGTACCCGCGCCGGCCGACCAAAAAGATGCCCGACACTCCGCAGCTTTGGTCGCGGCAAAACGTGGCACTTTAATCACATCAGTATCGTATCGTATCGAATTGATCCCGGATGATTAAAGGTGGCCTAGGATGAGGGTCCGCCATGGTCATTCGCTAATTTTGGCTTACGACGTAGCTGCTAAACACTGACCTCGATGGAACACCAAAGGTTTCCGTATTCCAGGAACTATTCAACGGAGCCCAAACCTACAGTCTCAGTTTATTGAAATGAAAAGTAAAAGAAGATGAACTATATTGAAATGCGGAGATATAACTATTACTCGCCTTGGTGATAAATATGTAGTACGCTGAAGTAAAAGAAGAAAAAGAAGAAAAAGAAGACTGAAAGAATGAAAAACTTGTTCACATACTTCACAAGACAGTTTCAACCCCTCTCGACGGGAAACTACCACCGCGTTGGCCATGATATCCCCAACAGCCTTCGCCAATATGCGGATGACACATTCCTTCTCACGATCCTAGACCACCAAGTTTTCCTCACTATCGTGACTGTGACTGAGCTTTCCTTGATTAGGGGTACCACCAAAGGTTGCCAAGGCGTATCGCATATCTGCTGGAGGCCCTGACTCTCTAAGCACTCTGGGCGCAAAATGGTTGAGGAAGACGCCAAGTGTTGGCAGTGAACCACAGATGGTGATCATATCCACCTCAACTATCAACCAAAGTGTTCCTTGAGCTAATACAAATGTTGTGTCAGGATTTTTAAGACTCGGGATCAAGACAACTAGGCGGGCTACAGCCGCGCCTAGTGTGAGGAAGCCAGTGCTGAACAGTGCAACGGCTCTCGCCTTTTGCCTCCATGACATCTGGAGTTTCAGGATAGTGGGCACTGTAAGAATCACGAGAAGGAGATCCGTAACGCCTCCCATGATTGCTTGTAACATATAGACGGGAGGGCGGTTGATGCAGCTCGCCCCATCGAGAAGTCGAAGATTCCACGCGGCCTCAATCGGCCGGCAGGCAAAAAAGACGCAAAACCACACAACGCCGAATGCGCAGATGGTTAAACCACCTGTGAAGCAGAGAGAAAAGCGATACCACCGATTAGGCACCAACCGGTCGTAGAAGATACAGAGCGACAACTTTGCGAGAACAGTGCCTGGAATGACGATCAAGGTGGTGGCATGGATTAACTGTCAAAGGGGAGTCAGCATTCATATCCTTCGGCCGTGATGTTGGTCCGGTGAGAACTCTACCTTTGTCTCCCAGATGACGGCGTCAAGGGGTATCTCCCAAACATGTACACCAAGGACGCCGTGGATCAAGCAAACAATGATCAGGATTTTGGCGGCCGTTGTTACTATCCATGAGACAAGAAAGAAATCTGAAATCTCGAATTAGCAGTGGTTTCCTGAGACGGTTGACCTGAGCGAGCCCTGATCCTCACTTACAGTCATCACTTTTCCACGGGCTTCTGATGAAAGAACTCGTATAGAGGCGTTGGCCGAAAAATAGTAGCGAGAGGATAAACCCAATCCCAAAAACCCAGTAAGTCGCGTTGATTGTCGTTGTATCCTTGTAGGGGTTGGCGAAATCAGGCTCATAGCCAGCAGGCGCTGACATGAGATACTCCGTACCGTTGAACATAGGAAAACCCATTGCACTGAGAAGGCAAATAAAGACAAAAGGAAAGGGTCGAACTGGCTTAGCAGGTTCGCGTAGTATGATGTGACTTCGGTGTGATAAACAGTGAGCCCATGAGATGCAGTCCTGTTGGCGAAGATCCCAGGTCTTTATATCACATTGCTGGACTCCTATCGTCAGGTTTCATCACACTACGCTCTGCATCCGTCAAGCATCCCAACAGATGTACATCAAAACGAGGTATAGCTACCATGAAACACTCATCTTGGTCAATCCTTTCCATTGTCGTTACCTGGACCAATAGGACTGTTGTCGTAGGGTGAGACTTTCCTCTTTCCTCTTTTCTCCTCAACCACCTTGACGAGAAGAAGACCAAGGACAAGGGTGTGGTCGCAGAGGGGATGTTTTCTAGTTCGGTACATCCCTGTCGGATATGATTTGCCAATCCATGTGCCTGCTTCGGCTCTCATAAATGTGCCCAGGACCTCCGCAGCGGCCCCAATCTCGCCAAGCTGTAGTACTGGCCGAGAAAGAGAGCCTGAGCATCGGACTTCTCGGATCAGCTGGACGTGCAGACTGCGGGGGCCTGTGCTTATGCCTGCCCCTGCTACCTCCGTAAAGAATGTGTGATTTACTCTTCCACCCCCCATTTCGCTTTACGATGCATTACATTCATGCAGGATTCAGACGAGGGTAAATCACGCATAGCCTTAAGCGATGTACATGAATTTGCCCCAAACCCCACCCTTCAAAGAAGGAAGTATTAATGCCCAGCGGCGCCGACTGCAATTTTCCACCTCATTTCCTCTCATCTTCAATTTCTGTCCTGCTCTTGCACCACTCCCTCGCGCCTCTCATACACAAAGTTGCTACCTTTACAAACAGGTCCCTTACTTGTTGCTATAACGTTTTGCCACCCTTCATCTTGCCATCAACTCGGCATCAAATGTCTTTCTGAGTCTCTAAATATTTGTCGTCATGAGAATCACGCTATTAAGCCTCTCCATAGTGACTCTTGTGAGTCTTGGAGCCTTTGTACAGCCTTGCAACACTGTCACGGACAAATGCGTACGTTTCAACCACTCTGACAGCACCAGCATCTGACATACTATGCGTTGCAGTGCGATTTGCTTGAAACGGCCGGCGTCGAGGTCTTTCGCCCAGGAACAGCTGCCTACGAAGAGCGCGAGGAGTCGTACTTCTCTGTGTCTGCTCAGCTGGGCCCCTCTTGTATAGCACGACCCGCTTCTGCCGAGGGAGTCTCTCAGTCTGTCAGGGTTCTGAGGCGTACAGGCTGCAAATGGGCCATTCGCGGTGGTGGCCACATGACTTGGCGAGGTGCATCAAACAGTAAGTTGAAATTATTTCTGTTTAGTCTCTGATTATATCATCAGTATATCAAGAACGTGTGCTGACGTGGCACCTTTAGTTCGCAAAGGTGTTACTATAGATATGGGCAAGATGAATGATATCACTTACTCTCCCAAGGCAGAAATAGTCAGTATTGGTGCTGGTGCTCGCTGGTCCGAAGTGTATTCAGCACTCGAACCTTATGGCGTCACTGCACCTGGCGCCCGCACAGCATCGGTAGGCGTAGCGGGCTATCTGCTTGCAGGCGGCAACAACTTTTTCAGCGCCGAGGTTGGTCTAGGCTGCGACAATGTGGCCAATTTCGAGATTGTCTTGGCCGATGGGCGTATCGTCGACGCCAACCATCAACTCCACAAAGATCTATTCAAAGCCCTCAAGGGCGGCTCCAACAACTTTGGCATCGTGACGCGCATCGATATGCAGACCGTTAAGGTCGCGCGACTCTGGGGTGGGCAGGCTGTTTACCCCGAAAGCACCGCAGGCCAGCACATTGCTGCTCTCATCAAATGGACCAATAACATCCCCAGTTACACTCAAGGGTCGGCGGTGATTTTCCGGGCATATTCACCCGATGCCGGCACCGTTATCTCGACTGCTTTCCATGATGCGTCCGACACTGAATGGGCACCGGCATACGACGACTTCAGAAACATTCGACCTCAACTCTCCAATACGCTGCGGCATGATAGCCACTTGAACATGACTCTTGAGCTCGAAGAGCCTGAGGGTTATATTCAAGTTTGGTTTACTCTGACGGGTAAGAATGACCCTTGTTTTATTCAGCGGGCCTTTGAGGAACAAGCGAACTTCGTCAACAGTTGGAAAGCTACCCAGGGCCCCAATTTTCACTGCTACATCACGATCCAGGCACTTTCAAGATCGATTTTTAAACATTCCGTTAATAAGGGTGGGAACGTCGTCGGGTTAGAAGACGAAAAGGGTCCTGCTCTCCTCTTCCAGATGCAGATGATGATCCGCCCCAACGGGAATGAACGACTTGCTCGTCAGCTGCTCAGGGCCATGCATCAGCGCCTGGTATCCTATTACCATAGCAAGGGCATCCTTATCAACTGGAGCTATCAAGGATACGCTGACAGTACGCAAAGCCCATTGAGCACGATAGGTAAAGGAAACATCGAATTTATCAAACAGGTCGCTGAGAAATACGACCGTGATGGGGTTTTTCAGGAGAGAGTCTCAGGTGGCTTCAAAATCCCCCATACCACCTGAATAGGTCATTATTGTGGCTAGATGGGAGTTCTGTACCTATTCAACAAGGGGGCTTTGGAAGGCTTGGCGTTCTTGTTTGTGAAGATCTACGTATTGCCGTCCCCGTAGATTGAGAGAGGGAATCCATAATAAATCCATTGCTCCGTGCAAGCTTTTATCAATGTACAAGTGTTCCGTATATTTAATGGCTGTATACCGCGTCCTCGCCATGAAAAAAGAATTCTCTCCATGGTGGGGTGCAACAGCGAGCATCCCATCAGTCGAGAGCAGAACAGGGGTGTTTTGATCATGTATGGACGGGGTGAAGATTATCACCTATACTAACATGTTCGGGACCCAACCGAATATCGCAGCTTACATATGACTGACAGCTCATCTGACATGGTATATCCTTCGCCAGCAGTCGATTGGGGTCAGCTTGGTGGACTAAGTCCTCCAGACCAAGTGGAATACAAAGGTGGTATCTTGGCATTTGATGGAAGTCCCGATTTCTCCGAGTCGAAGGTTTGGGAGTACTTGGAAAGCTTCAAGGAAAATATTCTCAACACGCACCCTATCATCTAGCTAAAGCTCTTGGACTTCTGGGTTAGGCACTTTCTGGACAATCTCCCAGCATCACACCCTCGATCTACAAAACCCCAGACGTCCAAGCCTATGTTTGCCGTTGGAGGAGGCTCTCAGACACCTGAAGCCGCCGGCTCAAAAAGGAAGCGATCGCCAGGACCAGATGGATCTGAGCCACCCACACCAGCGCCACAACGCGCTGGCCGACCAGATCGTTCCATCCACAGCGCCCTTGTTCTCACTGTTCTAGCTTTGGGCAAGGTCTGCTTGCACCGTGATAACGTTCCTGACGTCGTCCATCCAACAGATCCTCTTCCCCATGGTAGCCTAGCCGTCCGTAATGGAGCTATTCCTCCGTCGCCTAACCAGGGCTCACCCCCGGCAAACTTATCACACTCGCATTCATCAGGTTTACCGTCCCCTAAGGAGCACGACAGAAACATCCATAGCCGTCGATCCTCGATTGACGGCGTGAGGGGTTTCCGCTCCGGCGTTGGCTTGAAGAAGAACTATGAGACGATCCCCGGCTTAGAGTATTTTGCGTATGCTACAGACATTCTTGGCAACCACCTTGGCGCGTATAACAATATGAAGAATGTGTATGCCAACATCTTCGCTGGATTATACCACGGCCAACTGGGTAGACCGATGGAGAGTTTCGCTTTTATCCACAAGGCCAGCCACAAATTACAGGTTATCATGAGGCCGTAAGTACCACCGTTATATGCCTCAAGTGAAGAAGATAGAAGACTAATAAGATAACAGGAGCTTGGACAAGATGAGAAGAATCAAGCGCAACAGCGAGTTTATCCAGGATACAAAGTACAATCAGCTTGCTCTGACGTTCTGGACCTGCCTGCAGCTCGAGAGTGATCTCATTGCGGAAATGCAACTGCCGCCTTCAGGGCTGCTGTCGTACGAAGATGACATGCCGCACCCCAACATGAGTCTTTTGGAAGGCTTCAACCAGCGAATTCTCGATAGTTACCCTGGTCAGCTGTACCTGCGAACGCATCTCAACAGCATCCACCGCATGTTCTACGCACCCGAGGATCCGGCCAAGGCAGGCAAGGACAACTTCAGGAACGTCGGTGTTGTCTCTGACGCTGTCTCGGGCATGCACTGGGTCGCCCCCAGCTTTGCCTTTAGGGAGAATGATCCACCAGCAGGTGATATCTTGGCAGCTAGATTGCGGGCCAAATACTGGGGAGCGCAGGTGATCACCTATCGCCCATTCATCCGCCAAATCTTGCAATTCTCGCACTCAATCAAGAACCACGCTTCGAGCCCCAACTTTCCTACAGTCAGCTCCGAGTTTCGACAGGATGTCATGGCACCCGTCATTCACCCTAAAGCGAGAACCCACAGCGATATCGATCCTCGGGTTGTCGAATTGGCTAAGAAGGGCATCAAGGCACTTATTGAGAGTACTCGTGCCTTCCACGGTCTGGGAGACAGGAGGCCGATTATCACTAATATCTTCGGCACTGCGCATGCGTAAGTCCTTACAACTCCAACAGTCTTGATACTAAAACTAACCACCCTGCAGACAATGGGGTAATCTGCTAGTTCTTTCAGCTGCGTTCCGTGATCCTCTGCTTCACACATATGTGGATGAGGAACTGTTGCGAACGCTCTTCCATAAGACAATCCAGTTCCTGCGACAGTCGGCAACAGCAACGAGCGCTCTTCGAAATGATCTACATATTCTTGAGGGCTTGCAGAGAGATCTCTTTAGCTATGATCCAGCTTCTCCAGCAACACAACCACACCTGACTGAGATGACTTGAGGGCTACTCTGATGGCGACGACGCCTCAGATGCTTTAGTTAATGGACAAAGACCACTCCTACTCCCACGATATTGAAATGGATTAGAAAGTCATCGTTATGTTCTCATTTTGAGTGTCGCTGAGGTAACTGCGTACTCTAATAACTTATGTCTCTGCTACATGTATATATAAATACATTCTTTTTCTTCGTCCATATCAATGTGCAACTGCTCAACACTAGCAAGACTTCCATCTGATCAGATCGAATTCCATGTTGTGTTAGTCCAGTTATAACCACCACCTACCAGCATATGATCAGTTAGCACTGCACAACAGAGCACCAGTACACAAATTCCGCTTGTGAATGCCAAAAACCGTCTTGTTCTAGGAGCTTGCGCACAAGACCTCAAGCAGACTACGTACAAGGTCGACATAGATGCAACTTGCAATATGCACATTCCCAAATTGTCCAGCGAGGACCAGAATATTGTCTGTTCTGATCGTTCGAAACTGACAGTCGCAACTAATATGAAGATACTGGCCCAGAACCATTCAAGAGTCAATTTCTAAGTCTGCATCAGCTATAGTTACAAGAGATTGGTGTAGTCAAACAATGCGTCGTAGTTGATTTGCCGTGAATTGATCTGGAGAGTGTCTACGCTTTGATACAGCCGAATCCATAGAGTAACTGGCGAGACTTGGATACCAAGGGTCTCGGTCTGTGCTGGTGGAAGACCCCAAGTAGGGTGCTGCTGTATGCGTGCTGTAGGGACTGACACCACCGGTAAGTTCAGCGACCCCTGGGAGCATACTAGCAGTTCGAGGTGGTGGTTGATTTTGGATCGGAGCCAATCCTGATTCTAACACACACTGAGATTGAGGGGGTTTAGGATCGTTGGACGAGGGAGAAGAGGTTAGAAATAACCCTGAGCTGAACACTGTTTGGGCCGATGGAGCTCCTGGACCGTGGAGAGTACTGTCCTGGAGCGGCGGTGAAACCTGGCTGCGTGACGGCGAGCTTTGATCACCCTCGTCACCATCGAGATTGACGGCAGCTAAGGAGAAAGGGATAGCGCCTGCAAGTCGAGCCATATATGTTTCGCCAAGTTGCCAATGCATAGCCTCTGCTACCTGCCATGGGACTCCCATTTCTTTTGCAATGTGAGTCCATATTTCTAGCCTGGACCTGCAATTTTGTCAGTTCGGTTCTTGAAAGTAGAAACTCTACAAGATTTGTTGTCGTGACACTGTGTAGCCTAATTCTGTGTGATTACCTTTCGTAAAGTCTGGCCAGCTTGTCTTTGCGTCCTTCGTCCGAATCATCCCGTCCTACGAGGTAGTTCTGATAGCGTAGTCGACAACTGATCGCAGTTCGACCAGGCAGGCGCTTGGCAACATCCTTCCACCGCATTCCTTTGCCCTGTAGCTCAATCATGAGATTATCTTCCTCCAGTGACCACTTCATATATTTCCTCTGCTTCTTTGCTGGTGGTTCTTGAACAACGTCGGAAGGCATAGCTCGTGCAATGGGTGGAGGTAAAACGGCGGATAGCTTGTGTGGGGTTGTTGATAAGCGAGTGTTGGAGCAGCCTGGGTTTGATGAACCGGCGAGACAAAAGGTTCACAATATGTATTCGACTTCAGAAAAGCGTCAAAGCTCACCGGGGTAAGCTGACGACCTAATATACCTGTCCGGGGACCTCTTTTACATGGACGAAGCGTGCGGTCCCGGTCGAGGTGATCCATCACAACACATACTCCTCACGAACCCATGTTCTTCTGCAGGTAACCAGTCACTCGACCACTCCACCCTCAACCCAGTGAAGGCTGTTTGTTGGGTAAGTACCAGAGCCAACCGTCACAGCCAGCACGTTCCTATTTGCAAGGCTGACCGGCGGGGCCCACAGCCGAAAGCCGAATTCGGGGCCGTACATTCGCATGCAATACGTAAATTTAGCCAGTGGCACCGCTCGCACCCCTCTACTCTAACCCCGCCCCCACCAACAAACATCGCGCGCGTATTGATGGATCACAGGTCACAGACCTTGGATCAAACAGCATACTTCTTTCTTCCTTGAGAATGTGTATCCGTAATGGCATGGCGCCGGGTGTGGGCAATTCAACTTGCAAAGACATGCTCGTAATAAAATTCTGTCAAGAAAATGTATCGAAAACCGTTATAGTGCAGTTAGATAATACAAGACTCTTACGGTCAGATCAAAAGTCTTCAATCTGAGAGTGCAATCAGGAACCAATGCTTTGACCAATGCGTTTTTAAATTTACTAATTCAACCCTCTCCCAAAGCTAACGAGGAGGCAACAGTCTAACAACTCATCAGCAGTCAGCTCTGGGTCGTCAAACTTTTGGTTAAGCGTTTCTCCCCCGAGGCCTTGCTTTCATTATCTTTTCAACCTTCAGCCTTTATATTGGGACACAGCTCCCCGACCGAGCCCTCCGCCCCTCGATTGGTTTGTTAACATTGTCTGTTTTCAAGTCGCGAATGCGAGACCAGCGACAGCCTGCTTTTGAACTCGTTTGTTGTCTTCCAACTCGACTATTATTCTGGTTATCACAACTCAGTTGGCCTCCCCTATCCATTACTATCAATCGCCTAGTTGTGCTTCGCCTGTCCCCAGTACATAAGCGTTGATATTTTCTTTCAAGAAGCTTTTTCCCTTCCCATCGACATAGCTCCTGGTATCGTGCGAGTCATTAGAATCATCAAACAGGCACCCCATAGCCTACGGCGTTATTTGTTACACGCAACTACGTGTATCATTCTCAACAGCAAACATGTTTGGTGCAATCGTGGACTATGGCGTTGAATATGGACAAAGCTGTTGCCAGCAGACGCAAAGGTCTGGTGGCTACGGCAGTACACCTGCGATCATGTACAATGGTCCCCAAATATGGATTCACAACCTGATCTACGGTACACGACGCCAAACTGCAGCTATGCATACGATGACACCAGACGTCACCTCGAGCCACTTTGGGTCCGAGATAGGGAACTCAGGCGGTTCAGGCACGCAGCGATTGGCGCATGGCTCAAGCGGATTCACATACATCTATGAACCAAGCCATGCCATAAATGATTATGCGAGTAACAGCATCTCGAACGTGAGTGCAGTACCACAGGCGACGGTGAGCCCCGAAGTCTCTGTGGGTCATCACGAAGATGGAGAAGGCGGTCTTGACGAGAAATGGGTCAGCTACAAGCGGCTGTTAGGGAGCATATTTCAAGACATCATCGATGCATCTCTCGAAAGTGCCTCTGAGACACTACTCAAGGTCACCCAATGGCTGTTGTCTCAGGTCTCGGACTTAGGTTTGTGTTTTGCAGTCCTCTCTGGAAGCAGGACTGACTAGTTTACGAAGGACTCAACGTCGATGATATCAACCTTCATGCTGATCGTATTCAGCTGTGGAACGACTTTAACCACGCCTGGCTAGGATTAGGCCAGCAGCAAATCGACCTCATGTTTGCGAACCAACAACTTTCGAGATCGCAAAGTCTTGTATCAGAGAATATGGTTAAAAAAATGGGAGAGGAACTAGTACGGTTATGCGATGGTATCGAGCGCCACGGCTTGGTCGACTATCAGTTTGGAGTGTGGGAAGATCAGATCACTGCTGGTATGGTCTTGCAGCTTCCTTAGAAGCGGATTTTCGAATTGACTAACATGGGCGTACAGTTCTCGAAGACATTCTCGATCTATACGAAACCTGGGAAGAAGTTACAGAAAGCGACGGCCAGTAACAGGAATTGCAAAATATTAGAAGATTTTCTATACAATGACACAGAGCTGGTGCGTGATATTGGCGTTCGAATTGTCATCATGTTAGCACCCGGCACATGATGGTCAAGTCGGGTGGGGTCGCGTTTGGCTGAGGCCTCTTTCTTTCCCTCTTCTCGGGCTCCCACCATAGACGTGACCGTACTGTATTCCTATGAGCCAGCATCGAGTCTCGATTAGTAGGGTGGCAATGCGCTATGGTCAACGAATCTCGGGCGAGCGGAGGAAGAGGGTGAAGTCCAAACCCACAGCGGGCATGCTGGCCACATGGATACACTCGGATGGGGCGCCCCGGGTTGTTGCCTGGCATATAGAGGTTGTTAGAAACGTATTGTGACTCCGGAAGGAGTTGGCTGTGTCTAGCTAGCAGGGGAAGTAGGGAGTGGATCAATACGACCACGTTGTGCAAGGTGATTTGAATCGACGAAATGATGGTTCATGCCCCATAAGCCCAGCCCACGATAGGATGATTGTACTCAGATCAAGGTTTAGCGGCCAAGCCACCAGTTGATCGTCGCAGTGTCTAGACGCAACCTCGAAATGTGTATTATCGAAATACTTCTAACCATACGGGTTTGTTACAAAGTTCTTAGATAAAGAGTTTCGTGTAAGGCTCTTTTGGTTGTTGTTTCCTTCCAATGACGGCTGATCGCTTCTTGTGTTGGTGGGACGAAGCGTGGTTGGCAGTTGGGAGCGCGGATGCGAGAGTTGAGTTTGCATCGGTTATCACAGTCGCTGATCACTTTCGCGGCCATGTGGGGGTATGTACTCGGGCTGCACGAGAGGGGTGCGTTGCATATGCACAATTAAGTGGCCATGTAAGACGGTGCGCTCAGGTACAAGTGCTGAGTGGATAGGCCCAACAGCCCTGGCCCATGCATGTCGCGCGTAGAAAAAGAGTAGCGTGACATTTTAAATGGGGATACTCTAGTCTGCGGATCTGCCGATGGGGCCACATCCTTATCACGACCCAAGTGTAAAAGACAGTAGGGCCAACCGCAATAAGCAAAAATGACGCTATCCTTCTCCATCGGGGAAGGGGACGAGAAAAGAGACAGTTGGTGGCTTGAATCGGGCAAGGGTCGGCTTTTGAGATTATGCCTGTTCACGAGCGCGCCTTGACCCAAACAGCACCTTGCTGTGGTACGAACAGGAGTCATGTTCAGTCTCATGAGACATTTAAGACCCTGACCAGACGCAAAAGAAACTAGTCTTTGGTTCCTACCAAATATTTTCCATCTCTTTATTGAAATCGGAATCTGCAGAGTCCAACTCGATTACTCAAGTCTCTTCTTTGCGTATCACGCGTCAACTTTTGTCCTCTTGTTCCTTCCCCTACTTGTCCTTTGTTCAAATCCATTCGATTATCCTGATATCATTATCGCGACATGACTATGGAAGCACTCAAGAACCTTGTCAACAATGTCCCAGACTGGCTGCAGCGTCTCGACGACCTGAGCGGCCAGATCGACTGTCGCCAGGCTGAGCTGGCTGCTGTGGCTGCCGCAGAGGGCAAAAGTCCAGAGACAAAATCCCTTCGGAACAAGGGCTCGACAGAGTCACTGAAGCCCAGGGATGATCCCCCTGTAGTCTACGCGGAAGCTCCGGCCGGCGAGGATATCCTCGAAGACAGCACCACCGAAGATGTTGCAAAGACACCAGTAGATACATCCGCAACACTGAAGGTATACACACCGAGCCCTGACTCCATTCGCAAACAGCAAGAGATCATCAAGACAGCGCAAGCTAGGGTACGAGCTCAGGTCAGGAAGAAGCCCAAGTCCCCGTCCATGATGTCCAACGAAGACGCACCCGCCGCCTACCGAACACGAACCATGATTATTGTGTACTATGACAGCTATGTCCAGGGTTTCTTTAACGAGCTTGACGAGTTTGTCTCGTTGGTCGGAAACCTCATGCGCAAAGCTAAGATGGCCGCACGGGTTGCTCAGATCAAGAAGCTGGCTGAGCAGGATGTGTCAGAGGATGGTAACAATGACGACGCACTCCCTTCACTGCGATACATGAGCAGCAGGAGATTTGGGCCCATGTCAATATCAAGATCCGGTGCTGGCGGCCAACCGCCCGACGTATACGATAACCTAGATAAGGGCCTTAAGTTTGTACAAAGCATGTGTGAGCACGGTGCCCACCAGTTCCTTCGTGACGGAGACTGCAACGATGAGATTAGTAAGGTGCAGAAGAGGCTCGGCGAGGTCCTCGAGATGGCCAAGACGGAGATGGAGCGCGCTCAACGCGAAGAGCCTGAGTTGGCGAAGAAAATTGCTGAGATGGGCAAGGTCCGAACGCGACGGCCCATCAGCATGCGACGCGAGATGCCCGTCGGTCTCAAGGAGGACAGCCCACCACCACCACCACCAAACGAGCTGGAGCCCGCCATGTTAGAAGCTGCCGAGCCCGCGGATGCCACGGCACCCATCGCTGTGGATCAAGATATCATGGAAGCCGACGACGGCATCGACGTCGAGATGGAGCTCCCCAAACTGCAGTATCGATCAACCCGGGCCATGAGAAGTCGTGGGCCTTGATGGTGCGATCTTGTTGATAGCCGAGTATGGCATTGAATTAACAGAGAGAGTGGGATCTTTCTTTAAATATTACTCTTTCCTACCATATAAGTCTTCCATGCGATAATTCCTAGATGAACTTGTCCTTGTCGGCGCACTTGAGTGAAAATAATTAAGCACATTAGCTGACGTGGTCTGTCCTTTCGTACTATCTTTTTCTCTGGAAACTCTTTTCCATGGTGTTCCCGCAAGCTGAGAATACATAGTATGCTCAATTCGAGGTTGTGGTAAGGGTCCATCTCACAGACAGGTTTTCATTCAGCTGAGCACTCTGGGAGCACCAGGGCGAGCAATATAAACAGTTGCTCTACCGTGCTCTACCCATCAGTCAACCAACAAACAACTGGCTCACGAACAGCACTCTATGGCCCGTCATGGTTCACTCGCGACCAGCTACAAGGCAAGCTGCGACCAAATACAATCAGCGCTTCACTCAAGCCAAATGACAAGCCGATTTTTCGACATTTGGATTGAGGGCATTCAGAAATGAATAAAAGGGTCAAACTTTAGTTGAATTGAATAATTAGATTGAATTGAGCTAGTTTGCCTTGAGTGAAGCGCTGATACAATCAAGCCTACTCTCGGCTCCTTTTCCTACAACCCTAACCTTCTCTCTGTCTACTAGTCACTGCATACCCGTCTCCTTGAACCCAGATATGAAATTGACCTTAATCTATGCAGAAAGATTGTTTCTTGCCTTGCCGGATGGATCGAGTCTCTGGAGCTGGGCTGCTTCGGTAGAGTTCCGCAATTCGTCCATCTTCTGCCGCAATACGGAGTCGGCATATCGCTGCATGACTTTGACCCCAGAGCTATTAACTCCGAAGTCTTTCAACTGAATATCCAGACTGATGGCTTTTTGTAAGGATTCCAAGGTGTTGGTGAGTTCGATGGACGTATCAGAACCTGGCGGTTTGACTTGTGAACCAAGGTGTGAAAGGAATTCATCAATATTCTCCATATTATGTACCGTAGCCAGGGCTCCTAAGAGGGCACACGACGGGATAGTTTTGGTCACAAACTCCGACGCTATCAGGCGGGTGGCTGACTCTTCTTGATAGGCTTAGTCGAGTGCCTCGAGTGAACGATGCTTTGTCACAGCCTTTGTGTGCAGCATTCGAACTGACTAAGGAATTGGTACAACCGAACTTGATGAGCTGGGACCTGCCTCCGGCTGCGGCGCCTGTTGGCTGCCTTCCCTGGTAGGTTTGGAGCATTAGACACGTTGTTTCGTCCGAGAAAGTAGCAATCTACGACGACCGTCGATCAGCGAGGCAGATCTGAACCTGGCAAGATGCTTCACGTAGTGTTCCCTGCTGCTCATCTTGCTTCTTAGCAGTTAACTGAAGGACCTGTTACGAGATCTGTAGACAGGTGAAGCTATGTGGATAACGAGATAGAAGACAAAGCGGGTTGCTAGGCACGACATAGACATCTGCTATAGTACTCACCAACACGCTCCCATTCCGACATGTCGTCAAACAGCATGTATGTTCTCGTCGTGGCACCTACAGACTGGCGTGCCTGCGATAGCCAGATCTAGAGACACCATCCGCATACCATGGGGCCGCCCCTGGCTGTCTGCTCAGACGAGGCTGTCGGATCACCCTAAACCATTCTAGTCCCATCTCGCAGTGGCTACATTCCCCGATTCCGTTGTCTCGTAGCCTGCAACTACTTCCCGTTCGAACCTGCATTGGGTGCTTTGCGTTTGCAGGGGTCTAGAAAATCTGACCAAGAGGTGGCACACGCTACTGCGTACGCGCTTTGATAAACGAGACTAATACATTTTTACAGTACATTTCTGACCTCTACTTGCCTTCGTTCGTATTCTTGCTAGTAAGGGCACACAACAAACAGAAAACACCTGGAGCTCCCAGATAATGACCTTATGAGCTGCGAGTTCTTGACGTTCTTTGCGGTGGATACGTTTCAAGATCAGTGGCTGTTGCAAGGCTTGACAAGTCGGCAGCAGGGGTATCGCCAGAACCAGACTATTGGTCGACGACGACTTACAGCGCTGCGGTGTGCCACCAAATTAGCGCGTCACGCACTTTAACGTTACCTCTTTTCGCTAGCCGATCTTATCTCCTGCTAATGCAATATCGATTTCGTGTCATAGACAGGGGCCGGCAAACCAAAAACATCTCCGGGCGTTAGTTCGGACATATGGTGGTCCCTTAACCCGTCCTGACGCACGTGCGATTTTTCGCTAGCAACTTAAATTGCAAGCCGCAGCCAATCTCTCTCTGAATTCTTCTAACTTCTCTAGATCATTGACGTACAAACTCTGTAGCCTTTACCTCACAAGTCATACGGTAAGTTTACGTCCACTCTCATTTCTTATATCCTTTAAGTTTTCCCCCAGTGTGCCTGCCATATCTGATTCATAGCAGGGCTGTAACTACTTTTACCCCCAAACATACGAAAATTCCATCATTACTCGATACGATTCCGACTTTCCTTACGTGGCACTGACGATGACCATTCCGCGACTCCCCAGGCGACTACTCTATAATATGAAGATCCGTCGTGGCCCTCCCGCACCAGCGGCACTACTGAAATGCCTCAAGTATTTCAGTAGTACCGTGAAAACGCATGTTCGAGCCGCAGAGAAAAAGATCTGGGGCAAAACGACAAAACATCCTTCCTGGTTTGAACACTACATGAAAAGGAATGTGAATATCAAGAAGTTTCAAAGACTTTATAAAAGGGTTATTTGTGTTATTCGGCAAAATGCTATCGGGTGGAACCACATTTCGGATTTATTGGATTACGCCAACGAAACCTTTGAACAATTGGAGGAAGACGCGAAGGCAAAAAAGCTCAAGATCAAACAGCTGCATTGCGAGGTATGGGCATACAAATTGAGACTTGCTGGGAGGGGGCATATTCATTAATCAGTGATGGAAATTACCAAACACTACAACATCACAACATTGAATCTTTACATTCTAGGTATACTATATCGCATAGCGTTGCAATACTGCTTTCCGTAAACTACCAGACTTCAAATTGGTACAATTATGGGCAAACATCCGTTGACGGTTCCGTTACGTTAGTATGCAAGCTTTCAGAACGTTCTCGTGATTATCCTGAAATCCGTGGCAGCTCGAACGACGTCCAGTTTCTCCGCCATCCATTTCCAGACACTTTTCGGTCAGTGATGCCGGGACCGACAGTCAGGTGACCGACACCCCTTGAGTCGGCCGGGGACCCACTAGCTAATATAATCAATCACCTTGACTTCTAAACACACACATGGCAACTGGAAGCAACTGTGGTTCACGATCCAGTGGCCCCGGGCGCCATAAATCATTCTTCTATTTACTCATAGCCATATCTCGTGTCCACAAACACCAGATTGTGTTTTCTCACTGGCCAATGACTTGTTCTCGATTGACGACCGACACGACCGATCAGACAAGCCATATCCGATCGACTGGATTCAGAACAAATGAACATTCCCCGGTCATCTGAAGCGTTGGCGGAAAGAAGCACTGGAAATCGTTGCACGATTAGACAAAGACAGCTCTCTTTCCAAGTTCGCAGACCGACAGCCTGAGAAAGAGCACAACGACGCAGACTCGACCCTGACGTCACTTCCAGACAACACAACTTCCTTTCCTGGAGCATTGCCACGCTCCTCCCCGACGTCAAGACCGTCCTCCCTAACACCGCGCCCAACCATCCAACAAGAAACTGGAATTATGAGGCACTGACATATACCGCATATCTTAAAAAGCGGATCGCACTCCATCTCTATCAGACGACATCAAAACACGATTTGACTGCCGTGGCAGATCCAGGGACAAGGAACGCTAACGACGAGAAGCGGAATTCTAAAGACTTCACTCCCTTGGAAAAAAACAGACATAGACCTGTCTCAGACATCCAGGTAAGCGACGTCGCAAGATACGTCCGACCAACCATAATACCCGCCGTTGGAGAATCTGACGTCGCCAGACAACCCATCCAAAACATCCTCGCTTCAGCATTCCGCTACCGACAACGCAATCTCGGCCGAAAATGGGAACATCCTATTACCCGTCGCAATGGCCTAGATAGTTTAGGGTGTATTCGCCCGTCATCGGACCCAACAGGCAGAAATCTTGGCAAACTCCACTGGGCACATCAGAGGAGAGAACGCAAACGACCGGCAAGGACCTCCCGACACCGCGGGCAGACCCCAATCACTCAGGCCATCGCCATTAGCTTTTACAATCCGCACTGACATAGCTCAAATGGCGATCCCGTGTACAGCAACATCAAGCGGGCTGAGTATGCTTGTATTTATGCCTTTATGGGCCGCCTCAGACACCTGACTCAAGTCAGGGGCGATGACGTCGCCAAAGAACTCTGGGCACAGTTCCTACAGGGTTCAGCTTTGATATGCAACAGCCAAATCCTAAGCCGAGATGAGCAGACGGCGTTACAGAACAACATAATGGACATGATTGTCGACAGACGGATCGAACAACTCGAACCACCGTACGCACAAGCGATGGCCTAAATGAAACAAGCTCGTTTCTCTCTACACGATCTCAACTCTAGCCGCAACATCCAACAGTTCTCACAACACGTCGCCCGCCACGCAAAGGCTTGCGGCTTTGACATACAAGGACGGCTTGAAGCTGTATGCTTGGCATTTGACAGTTCAAAGGTTGCTGACCGAGCCTGACGATACGATGACTTCCGACCCCTTTATGTCATGGATTCGTTCACAAGAACCAGCAATGAGGGAACGAGCGCAGGAACTCCGCCAGAAGATCAACAGAAGAAACATCCCATCACCTGGTGCTCCGAGGCAGCAACATTCTCCTCAACTCATCTCTAGGCCTCTATCTATTCCTCAACAAACACCGAGACCACCTGAAAACCGACGTTACGCCTACCTGAATCAAAACTATCGTCAGAATCGTCGCTACAACGGATACTGCAGTCAACATCTGCAGGGTCCAGGACAACTAGGCTAGCCTTATAGACGTAGAGCCCGAGGGGCTGCATACAGGGGAAACTATAACATCTCGGAATACTTACGTGGCAGTAATCCCAGCTGGCAAAACAATGGCATCCGCCCTCAGAACTAGGATGGCTAGAACGCTTGAAGCGAGACACAACAAAACCATCGACCGAACAACAACGCTGACCCATCTAACCAGTCATTTCCCCCTTGGAACAACAAGACGATGGCGCTACAACGAACCAACGCCCAGTCGCAGCTCACTGGGCCTCAGCGGTGACCTACAACTATGATGAGTACCAAGAGTTACAGGACTTTGAAACACAAGACCTAGATTCTTATCATGGCTTTGACGACTGGGATGAGCAACCAAGCCAGGATACTTGGCCAAACCAGGACGACACGCACTAAAACGATGCCGACGTGTGAGAACTCCAGTGCCAATTCCCAAGTGATTGTGAACGACGACTGGCAGACCGCACCAAGCTTTCCGACCTCGGACGTGGCGGTAAACTTCGAACACACCGACCACATACAAACAATGCCGACACTAGAGAGACGTTTCGTTCACGCAACCCACTGTCCCCACATCCGAGCGAACAGCACCAACGGCGACGTAGACTTGGCCCATAGGTAAGTCAACTCCGCATCAGGACTGGACTGATAGCCTTCATGCAGAGAGGAAACACGGCTACAGAACTGACGGACGACGGAAATGAGGACCCCGCTGCCCCGACGCCTGCCAGAGAGAACGCACTTATCAGTTCCGATGAAACCGAGGACCAGATCAACAGCTGGCAGCCTGGAGGAAATCCTTGTGTTGATAAACCTGGCGCTACTCCGCGTGTTGATAGTCCACGAACTGCTTGGACCGACAGTGCTTTGGCTCTGACACCCCCACACAGTTCATACATGATCCAGAACCTTACGCCTCAGTCTGTTTCATTGATCACGCAACAGAAGAAGAGCTGAAACTAATTTCAGAGTTGGCGACACGTGCCAAAGATGCACCAACTCCACCCACATTCTAGTAGCAATCATAGCTGCACCTGTGCCGTTCTAATGTCAACTACTCCAACGATATAGGAACTGGATTCGGTGTTTATCCGTACACGTACATCAGAGCATAGATATACCCAGACCTGGACAAACCCCAAGAAACGCTAGATATCTGTGCAGGCACGGGATGCTCGGCGATCGTGGCAGATACATTGGAAGCTGTGATTTTGCAATTACGTAACCTGCCTTTCGCATGCGACATCTACACCAACACGCATTCAGACCGGTAGCGAACATCGTCCAACGGAACTCATTTCAACTCCTGCCAGCAAAACAACTTACTTCAACCGGACGTAACTTCATCTTCGGACTGACGGCCATTAATGGATCGATGTCTTACGCGCTTATAGCCGGTAGTTCAATGAGGCGCATCGTCCTGCAGAATGAAACCTCAACACCATTTCGCATAAACAAGAACACCACTCTCGGTCACCTACGCGACATAGCACCTGATGTGCAACCATAGAAGGTCGACGGCGCTTCGAGAGATAAGACGGCATCCCTCGCAGCGACATCGATCAGCGAGAAGGAGAATACCTCTTGCAGACCGACATCACTCAACCACATTACATCACACATGAGGCAGGCGTCACTATACACCATAACCCGAACACCGACGATTCAAATCAACTAGCATATCTTATATCCGAATTAGCTGACGTCTTCCCAGACACCGGCTTCACACGACGAAACAACTGCCATTTGCAGTTCGAGCCTCCGTAGCCTGGTAAGGTGGAGGCGAGAAACGGGAAGAACGTGGCGATCGTCATCCGAGCGTTGAATAGAATGACGTTGAACGATGCGCACTCGATGAAACATCAAGAGGACATTACAAGCAAAATGGTCAACGCGACTCCCGTAATAGCTATGGACGCCATGCCATTTTGCTACCAGTGGTTGGTACACCCCAGGGGAGATAGGCATTTATGGTAATCACGACTGACAGACAATACAACTTCAAGGTACCGATCATGGGCCATAAAGGCTTCAACGCATACGTGCAGCGCCGTATAGTTGCAATATTGGAGGGTATATACTGTGACGATATAGTCATATCATCGAAGGGCATTGTCGAACATCTTGACTAACCTACAATGAGCAGTAAAGGCTGTCAGAGACAAGAAGAGAAGGAAAATCCGGAAAGAAAACCAGCTTATGGAAGGGTGCATACCGTCGGACGGTGAGAGCGACGTTGATATTCAGACACACAGCCGCATAGGTGACAGGATTCCACGAAATGAAGACAGCGCTCAGCCAATGCCGAACACTGGAATTATTCTTACCTGAACGCATTCTCTTGTTGACTTCAATGCCTCAGGAATTGGTTTCGGTTTCATAGCTCACTATGTCAACGACGACGCCTTTGACAAACTAAAGCGCGATGGCAAGATAGTCAAATACCCATCCCCTAATGTCTATCGAAACCATTACATTTTTCTCACGCATATTCTCTGACGCCGAGAGAAAATCTCGGTCGATAGACTTTGAGGCCGCAGTCTTTCCATAAATGCTTCGCAAGATGTTGAAGGACACCAACATGACGGAGAAGCCACCGGCCATCATACTCATCGACCAGGGGGCGATATCAAGCATGATGGGACAGTTCGGCATCACGAACAGTACGACGCGAATAGCTGTGAACAAGCACCTCATTAGATCCATGGAGTACCTCAGTCAATTCAATATCCGATTCATTTACAAACCGGGCAGAGAGCACGCTGTCTCCGACACCTTGAGCCGTCTACCAAGCAAATACGGCCAAACACCAATAGACACACCTGGTGAACTGAATGACACCCCAGACGACAGAGCAATCGCCAGCTGATGACCTCTTTCCCGACGGTCGACTTGGTCCTCCGCCAACGCCAACAACGTACATGGTATAAGTGTCACCAGACTTCAGATACAAGATTCAGCAAGGCTGCACGCGAGACAAAGCTTGGGACAGAGTCCTCGATGTCATGTAAGCGACAATCTCGATAAGGGCCTCAGGTTTGTGTAGAGCATGCGTGAGCACGGCGCCTGTCAAACCCTCCGTAATGGAGACTGCAAAGATGACATCAGCAAGGCAGGGAAGGGGCTGGGCGAGATGGCAAAGACGGAGATGGGGCGCATTCAACGCGACGACCCATCAACATGCGCCGTGGCATGCTCGCCGGCCTCAAGGGGGGCAGCACAACACTGTTAAAGGAGCTGGAGCCCGCCAAGTTGGAAGCTGCCGAGCCCACTCCCGCGGATTCCATGGCACCCGGAGAGGTAGATGAGGGCATGGATGTCGAGATGAGACTCCCCGAACTACACTACCGATCAACCAGGGCGATGGGAAGCCGTGAGACTTGACTGGACTATGGTTTGGGTTGGTATACATTAGGGAAACGCGTCGTCCGCTCTTAGTTGTTGCCTTTGCAGAGCCTCATCTTGTGGAGTCGACAGGATCGTGGAAACAATTGGTTGTGTAAGGGACCACTGTGGCAACCTTCAGCACAGATCCGGTGCGGAGGGACGGTAGCGCTGAGCGGGTGAGTGACCCCAAAGCATGCCACCATCTCCACCTTATAATTACAATGTATAAGTATCATGACGAGATATTGGAAACGCCTGCCAGTGTATTATTGTGTTGATTGCTTCAGTTTGTAATTGACAAATCTACTAGCGAGCCTTGTTTTAGCCCTCGTACTGCATTTGTCGAATAGATTATATGGGTGCTTGGGATAACTTGTTGATGAGGAACCTGCATTCAAGACGTGCTGAATTGCGCCTCCTGTAACGTCAAGGCCTCAAACTGATCTTTCTTTCTGCGTGCATGGAGGGGTAAGCACACCGCTTTGTGAATGATTGAGAGAAAGATTTTGGGTTCTGGTGCAGACCTTGAACCAGGCTGTTCAATGCTGAAAAGGGGTTTGATGCACCGCAGCGCCAGATTAAGTGCCTGTTTGCACTGAAAGATTATCTCTTGTCACTACCCAGATCCTCTCTTCTGGGTCTGTTCCGCTAATGAGAAAAACTAAATCGAGCCGATTGCTGACCAGTTTCCGATGGACTGTGGCACCTTTCTCAATCTGAGGGTATTCATCCTTCCATTCAACATTTCCCAATGTTGTGGTTCTACAAAAAGTTTAGCCGCAGCAATCCATCAGCATAATGATGGTTCAAATTCGCGTCCCTAGTGCAGGGCAACCGGAGACTACTGCCAGCAAACGTACCTGTCACTTATCGGACACTCGCCACTTTAAAATCCGGTATTCCAATGTAACCCTTTGGTGTGATAGAGGGTTTCTATCCTAGCCATTGAACTGATCTTCATTCTGTCCCGTTACGACAGAGTGTGGCTTGCATTAAGATGCCCTACCCTATTCTTGGTGTGAACATCAACAGTTGTTTCGACAAGGATATGGAGTCTCACCGCCATAAATCATCTCGTTACATAGAATACTGCTCCTGGTATTCCAATCCAACATTCAAGGGACGTACATTCTGAGCCCCGGGTTCATGACCATGTTGGCCAGCTGCAGTATGATTACTTCTCTACAGCATGTGAAAGTGTCATGCCTGGTAGACTGTAATGGTCTTCTATCAAAGCGGTGCCAGGGTGATCATTAATTCCTGCAGAAGAGCCAGAGCCTGATACCTACGCAGGGTGATCGAGCCTGTATTTCTTGCCCTGTTTCGTTTGATGTCTAGACTACAGGAAGTCATTTCTGTATAGATGTTGACGTTAGAAAGGCCAATAAAGACTTCTTATTTTATGGGCGTTTTTAGTCGAATCGATGGTGGAAATATTTGATTTTCTCGATAACTTTAGTTGTCCCTACTGTCCATCTTGTTGACGTCTCTCTTTCTTTTTGCGGTATTGTTCAACTCGCTTGTCAGCTGTAAATATTGTTATTCATGGTAATCACCGGAATGTAGACGCAACGATACATACCCCAGTCTTGCGCCATGCATTTTGTCTCAAGGTCAACCCAAGAGTAGTTGATAGCCCGCTCAGGGTACCGTTGAGCGAGGCCTATGGACTTCATGTGCTGACACTCATTACCAGCTTCACAACCCGCCTTTTCTACAAATCTGGGTTCAATATCGTCTTCATTGTCAAAGCAGAGCTTCCCCTCTTCGTCCCATACAGGTATACGCTTTTCCAGGCGGTAGTAAAGGGATATAAGGGCCCCCTGGCTACGTTCAGGAGCTTCATCAAATTGGCGCGCGAAGGCATCATGTATGGCAATCCAATCTCGTATCCCCCTATCGTACCAAGTGTAGATGATGAAATCCCCCTCCTCTTTTGTGTAATCTGGATTCTTGCGCCGCTTCTTGTTGCCTTGCGAGAGTGGGGTCGGAGAATATACCATACTTGAACATCCTTGAACAGGTGGGCATGTTACAGCATAGTCATGACACGGGTTTGGGCTTCCTGAGGTGCCTAGTAGAGGTTGATAAGAATTACCGACGAGAGACGGGATGGGGCTGGGGAGAGTTGTTGATCTTGAAACATTGTAGACGTTGGTGGAGTCCTCGGCTATGTGGTCTCTCAAAGGCCATGATGGTTGAGGTTGAGTAATAGACGTCAGTGGCCCAAGAGCAATCTGGTTACGAGAGAGTTCAGCCTGTGGAGACTGAGGAGTGTAAGTTTTCGCAGCACCATGTGTTCGGTGAAGGTCCTCTACTCCCTTATCAAAATCCGCCAGACTAGGGAGGTTGGTAGGTAGGTTCTCTTGAGGTGTCACAACATTTCGAAGTTCAGCAAGGATTGCAGAGTCTTGTAATGAGGTTAGTCTCTTTTAATGTATTTAAGTGTTCATGTTCATCACTTACTTGTCACTCCAGTGCTTCTTGAAGTTGAGTCTAGTGTATTCTGAGTTTGAGCCAGAAATTGGTTGATGGGTGCTAGATTCGGCTCTGGTCCAGATGCTGACTCGAAAGTTATCACCACCATGTTTGGAACCGAATCAAAATAGCAACCTGCGAAGAAACAGGCGGGCCGATGTGAGTAGTTCTCCTTCTTCGTCAGGGAGCCGCTGGATAGTGGTTGTGAACAGAGCTTTTACGTCTGGTGGGAGGCTAGTTGAAAGCGTAATCTAGGTGAGTCTTGGTTCACAAGACGTAGATGAAGAGTGCAGGGCAAGAAAGAAGACCTAGGTGGGGGGGGACTTGCGTTAAGTCTGCTGATGTAAGCTTGATCTTTCTCATTTGTCTGCTAACGTACAGCGATGGCTAGAGAACGAGAAAACATAATTTGGCGAATTCCTGGGTCACTTTACAACATGTAGTCGGCCACGGGTGATTGAGAGAAAAGGTCTTGGGGGAAACATCTGATCACATATTGGCTCAGCCACTGTGTGTGTACTTACTTCTTCGATCGGCTGGCTCTGACTCCGAAAGACGGTGATAGACTTGCATATTCCCATGATCCTTGTTGAGGCTGTGAAAAGGCTCAGCTGGTAAGGCAGATGCCGTCCTGGAAGCTCGAAGCTCGAAGCGCCAAGGCAGACTTCTGTCATTCTCGACTAGTATTAAAACACTCGTTATCGCTCAGAAGTCTAAAAGCTGTTTTTCTTTTACTTCTCAGCATCACGTAGTGCTTCAGAGCCTGCTTTGGGATCTATAACGCTTGCCGCTCGGAAAGGCATTCCAGCGTACAGCATTCTCAGTGAGTGGGATCGAACCCCATCTCCTCCTGCTCAGTTTCTCGTTCCACTTCCGCATTTTTTCCTTTCTCAATGGCAGACAACTTTGAGTACCATTTGCCTTGCACACGGGCTGAGGGTTCCTTGTCAACACCAACAGCGCGAACGCCATGAGCTCGGATGACGCCAGCCTGCTGTAGACATCCTGGTTCCAACGCTTGCAGCACGGTACCGTTAGTCTTTTAACAACATGTAAGTATTGTGCTTCTACTTGGCCTAGCGAACGTGCTAACAACTGTCTAACATTTGCCCGCACTCATTTCCTTGTCGCCTGCTCGGTGCATCCATTCTGCCACTCTCCAAATCCACTAGGCATGCGCAGAGGACGAGGACGCTTCGGTAAGGGGCCTTAGCGGGCTTGCTCCCCGGCGCTAACAGCTCAGCCCTAGACCCGCGGCCTTTATGGATACGGGGTCGTGTACTGCACAGTGTGCTAGCCTCGTATGCAAGCAAGGCATGGGGCTCGGCTAGGTCATGGACTTACTAGGGTGGCTTGTGCCGACACACGGCTTGGACTATCCTTATTTTTCTGACAGGGGGAGGGAGACCTAGGCTTTCACCGACATCACACACCCCAGAGCCATGCTGGCACCAACGGCCTGATGTTGTGGCCCCTGTTGTCTGGCGGGATATTCCCCGTCTGCCTCGCAACCGGCTTGAAGTACCCGAGCCAACGACAATTTACTAGATGCGCACATCAACACCTGGTGCTCTATTCCGCTCAAACATCTTGTACCACGCATCACATGCAGCCTGACGACAAGGTACCTTGCGGGCAAGTATCAGTGTGATAACAGAGCACAGACCAAATTTACTCTGATCAGAACAGATCGTCCCTGGCCAAAACTGTGCTTTATGCGTGCACCAAACCTTTTGAGTACGCCACAGTTCTTCATGTCGGCGGTCGCAGATGATCCTGGGGACCGTGAGAGCCGCGTGGTCCCTGTCCTGTCGCCCTTCCCTCCTAATGTGAGAGGCGGTTATGTTGTTTCGCTTTTCCGCCAACCATCCAATCACTTCCCGTCAGTAGGGATTGCCATGTTCGCAACTATTGTGAAGTACTTTTTCTTCGGTTAAGCTGCTGAAAAATAAAAGGAGCGTGTTGGATTCCGATTTCTTTCTTGTCCTCTGCCATAACAACGCTTCTGGACAAAGCCTTACCACCAACCGCAAACCCTTCGCCTACAACTGTCGCTCTCTTACAGTTTCCAATTCTCTTCTTTGAGTGGTATCGGTGTCTGTCTCGCAGTCTTGAGCCTGCACCATACACAATGCCTCACTCCCAGCTTGATGAAGATGAATCCACAACGGTGACACTCGTTACCGATTCTCTCGAGAAGCCTTCGCTCGACAATCGCGATTATCGATTCATTCGCCTCGGCAATAAGCTCGAGGCGCTTTTGGTCCATGATCCTGATACGGACAAGGCCAGCGCAGCTCTTGACGTTAATGTTGGAAATTTCAGTGACGAGTCTGATATCCCTGGTATGGCCCATGCGGTCGAACATGTGAGAGCTCCTAGCACCTTCAGTACTTGCTATATCGTGCACTTGGACAATGGACTAATCCTTCTATTCCTCGCCAGATGCTTTTCATGGGTACCAATAAATTCCCAATTGAGAACGAGTACGGCCAATACCTCTCCGCCAATTCGGGAAGCTATAGCGCTGAAACCGGACCAACGTCGACGAACTATTTCTTCGACATTTCTGCCAAGCCAGAAAATGACCAAGATCCTTCAGATACCAACCCGTCACCTTTGAGGGAGGCTCTGGACCGATTCGCCCAGTTCTTCATCGCGCCTCTCTTCCTTCCCGAGACTCTAGACAGAGAGCTGAAGGCTGTCGATTCAGAGAACAATAAGAACCTACAGAATGACATATGGAAGCTTTCTCAGCTTCAAAAGTCTCTATCCAATCCTAACCATCCGTTCTACAACTTCAACACCGGCAACTTTAAGGTTCTCAAGACCGATCTCGAGTCACGTGGAATTAACGTGAGGGATAAGTTTATTGAGTTCCATGGAAAGCACTACTCGGCAAACCGCATGAAGTTGGTTGTTCTGGGCAGAGAGCCACTCGACGTGCTCCAGAAATGGGTTGCCGAGCTCTTCTCCCCTGTAGTCAACAAGAAGCTCCCCCCTAACAGGTGGCCTGATGAGATTCCTTTCAGAGATTCTGACCTCGGCATGCAATGCTTTGCAAAGCCTGTCATGGACTCGAGAGAGCTTAACCTGTTCTTCCCCTTTATTGACGAGGAGTTCATGTTTGCCACTCAACCTAGTTGGTACATCAGCCATCTTATCGGGCACGAGGGTCCTGGAAGTATCATGTCTTATATCAAGTCCAAGGGTTGGGCAAATGGTCTCAGCGCAGGTGCTCATCCCGTCTGCCCTGGCTCTCCTGGTATCTTCGAAGTGAAGGTTCTCTTGACTAAAGAGGTAAGGTAACAAAACTAAAGAATGCATAGTCATTACTAACTTTGCATAACAGGGTCTTGAGAACTACCCCGAGATTCCCAAGATCTTCTTCCAGTACATCAATCTCCTACGGGAGAACCCTGCTCAGGAGTGGATTTTCCAGGAGCTGAAAGAAATGGCAGATATTGACTTTAAATGCAAGGAAAAGACGACACCCGCAAAGTTCACCGTCGCAGCCAGTTCGATGATGCAAAGACCTCTTCCTCGAGAATGGTTACTCAGTGGCCATGGCTGTCTTCGAGAATTTGCCCCCGACCAGATTGAGGAAGCTCTCTCTACGATCCGCCCTGACAATTTCAGCATGGTTATCGTATCACAAAGCCACCCTGGGAACTGGGACCAGAAGGAGAAGTGGTATGGAACAGAGTATCGCCATGAAAAGATACCTGAAGACCTTATGGAAGATATCAAGAAGGCCGCCGCAGTCTCTCCCAAAGACCGCTTGTCTGCTCTTCATCTTCCGCATAAGAACCAGTTCATTCCCAACAAGCTCGAGGTTGAGAAGAAGGAGGTGGATAAGCCGGCACTTAGCCTACGAGTCCTCCGCAATGACAACATTGCCAGGACATGGTGGAAGAAGGATGACACCTTTTGGGTTCCTCGCGCGAACGTGATGGTGAGCCTGAAGACGCCCCTCATCTACGCTTCTGCGGAGAACAACGTCAAGGCTCGCTTATTCACCGATCTGGTGCGGGATGCCCTCGAGGAGTACTCGTACGCTGCAGAACTGGCTGGATTGCAGTACCAAATCGGTCTTGATTCGCGCGGCTTGTTCTTTCAAGTCGGCGGCTACAATAACAAACTCCCTGTGCTTTTGGAACAAGTTGTCACAACAATGCGAGACTTGGTCATCAAGGAAGATCGCTTTGAGATTGTCAGGGAGCGCCTCACCAGAGGCTACAACGACAAGCTACTGCAATCACCTTGTACTCAGGTCGATACTTATATCAGTTGGCTCAATGCACCGGAACGGGACTTTCTAGTAGAAGAACTCGCAAAGCAACTTTCGTGCCTTACATTGGAGGGTGTTAGGCTATTTCAAAAGCAGGTGCTTGGCCAAAACTTCATGGAGGTGTATGTACATGGCAACTTGTACAAGGATGATGCACTACGAGTAACCGATATAGTGGAGTCCATCTTGAGGCCTCAGGTTCTCTCCAAGGTTCAGTGGCCTATTTTGCGGTCTCTCATCTTGCCTGAAGGCTCCAACCATGTCTTCAAGAAAACCCTCAAGGACCCAGCCAATGTGAATCACTGTGTTGAAACCTGGTTCTATGTTGGTAGTAGAGGGGACCGAGAGGTTCGCACCAAGACACTGCTCTTGGGCCAAATGCTCCATGAGCCGGCCTTCGACCAGCTACGAACTAAGGAGCAACTTGGCTACGTTGTCTGGAGTGGGTCACGAGCTTTCTCAACAACATATGGTTTCCGTTTCCTCATTCAAAGCGATATGACACCGGAGTTCCTGGATACTCGTATTGAGGCCTTCCTCCAGAGATACGCAGACACGCTGGATAAGATGAGCGATACAGAGTTTGAGGGTCACAAGCGAAGCTTGATTGTGCGACAGTTGGAAAAGATCTGGAAATTGGGTCAGGAATCCACCCGTCACTGGAACCAGATCACAACTGAGTACTACGATTTTGAGCAGCGTAAGTCAAGACAAGAGTCCAGACAATTCATGTGTGAGTATATACTAACTGGTAACAGCCCAATCTGATGCAGCTCAAATTAAGCTGCTAACCAAGCCTGAAGTTGTGGAATTCTTTAACCGACATCTCAACCCTAGGTCGAAACATAGAGCTCGTTTGTCGGTTTACCTTGAGGCTCAAGGCAAGGCCGAGGGAGTCGACAAAAGACAAGAGGAAGCCCAGAAGAAGGCTGACGAGGAGCCATATTCGGGAGATGCTGTCAAGACGGCTGAGGTGATTACAAATGTCGAACGTTACAAGGCTAGTTGCACTACTAGCTCAGGAGCGAGGGCTATTAATGATATTCGTGACTATGAGGATGTTTACTTGCGTAGCGTCATGTCTTAGATTCGTCGCAAGCTAAGGAATCTAAGGAGGATTAAGACTCACAAGATCAAGTACGAACCATAGCAGAGCTCTTCTCTTCAAGATAGCAATCGACCAGTTCTTCCTTCTATATCCAGCCACAAGTGAGGTGAGATTCTTTCCCATATGCCTACCATTGTATGTTGGAATAAGGAATAGGTCACTAACATCTCCATACATAGCCGGGATGGCCGAACGCCCAACAGGTCAACGATCATGCAATCAGTTCATTATACATCCTTTCTTGATATCGTCCACAATTGCAGCAGTTACTTACCTATGCGACGTGCGAGACAACTATAATTGACGAGCGTTGTTTCACTTGGTTAGAGAACTGCATAACAGGATCTCCAACAGAAGCCCAATACCTAATCTAGGGTTGATGCCTATACTAATAGATGCCACTGTATTCTCTCGTTCATATAAGAGACCTCCTGAAGATTGCATTCCACAAGTGACTCTTCCAGACAGCAAAGTCGGGTTCTTTCGTCCGCCTTGTAGTAATTTTAAACGTATGCTGAGCAGGACTGGGAGAATGAGCAATTCAAACTATTTCGAGTGATGCTGCCTTTTGTTCGGGGCTCCCCAAGGACCTGATAATTCTTGGAGGCTGAGCGAAGGTGGTAACAAGCCACAAGTGTTTAGCACTTCCCCACACGATGTCTAATATGACACTGCTCTATATAGGTACTCCATATGACATGCCACCAGGAAGACTCCTTACACCCATGTTGTAACAGCACGGTGACAACATCCTGTTGTTACTGATTCAAGCCATTGACATCCACAATACATGCATACAGATGTCAGACTTTACAAGACCTGCCTCACTGCTAGTCTAGGACCGAGGCATATTAAGGATGTTAGCGAGTATAAGTACACAGATGTAGAGCTTTAGGGGTTTATGTCATATGTTGAGTTTTGAATGATAACGACTTGCTGTGGTCAGAGGCGAAGGTTGATTGGTGTATTTAGACAGCTGTGTGGTACACCGGTCTGGAATCGAAGAGAATGAAGTTTTGACTATATTCAAGACCTGGGGCGATATCCTTTGTGAGCCCTGAATAGACCTGCTAGTTGTTGGAGGCGTATCAAAGGCGGCAACACACCACAAGTAGCTTACACTTATTGACACGACTTATATATATACAACACCACTCTAGAGGCACTCGACATGGCCCAACACCATCAGGACTGCTTGCGACAACGGTAGTATCATGGTGATGGCACCCGACAGAAGCGATTCCAGCCAAAACCCTCAACCCCCCACACAACTACTATAGCTATACTGGCGCCAGATCAAGCCGCTGCAAGCGTACGGGTACGAAGCAGGGTGGTGATAAAGGCTGTCACTTGAAGTTAAGGCTTAGACGTAGCCAGCAATAAAGTCTGGCTGAGGGAAGGTGGTGGTAGTGGGCCAGAGACCACTCATCATCATAGGCACCTAAGTAGTATATGTGCTTAGATCGACCGATGATGGGCTTAACAGCTGCAAGGCTGGCACAGGGACAAGGCCGCTTGTCACGAATGGAAGTCCTTGGCCATAGTGTGTGTCTTCAGATACATTCGAACACTCGACGAGAGGAGGCAGCAGAGGCTTTATGAGAGCTCCGATGCTGTTCTTGACCTCTTCGCTCTTTCCACTCACAAGTTCGCCAGCACCGCCCTCCTCAAGACCTTCAAGGGCAGAGACGTGAGTGCGAAAGACAAACTTGTTGATGTCCTGAATGAAGTCGTCGTGAAGTTTCTTGCATTGCCGCTCTTTGTCCGTCCAGTCGCATGTGTTAGCCTTAGCATCGACACAATAAACTTCTTTGTGAAAGTCAACAAGAGCCTTGATTGTGTCTTTTGTAAGCTTATAGGCGACCTCGTTGCGCAGAACCATGTCGACATAAACGATGTATGCTTCAACATGAAGGAACTCATAGTTCATAGTGGCCTCTACGAGAGAATTGCTGACATCTCGCTTGAAGCCCGACTCCGGTGTCTTAGGCAGCATTAACGAAGCCAAGGTCCAGATAGCATTTGGTGACGAAAGGCTCTCCGTGAGACACCTGTGGTGCTGTGGTACAGAGTTGAGAGGGCGTTTGACTGTGTTTATACGCTTGAGAGTTTGGGTGAGCCATGGTTCAACTTTGGAACCTAAGACGACGTTGACAGATGATGCTCGAGGAGCAAACGCAGCGGCCGATGCTGGCAATAGTTGGACGGGCATGTTGTTTTGTCGGATGTCAGTTCAAGCAGATTGGATGATGGGCGATACTGCTGTTAAATATCCCAAATATCGCGCCGTAGCCTCGGAAAGAGGTAATCGATAATTTGTGGGTTGTTTATTGGAGGTCCATGGAAAGTTCCACGAAACTGGCAAGCCAGATAGCGTACTGGGTACAATGCCGTTGCGTCGCAATGTTTGTTAGCGCCAACAAGCCTCATAAGGGTCGCCGAGATGACCCTGCCAAGAGAGGCTACCTCTTCTTCATCGCCTCGTACTAATTAGAAACAGAGTATGCCAAGTTGACCACACAGAAGCATTGCGACATGGTCCGAGTGCAAGTGGAGTTGTCAGTCAATACGAATTAGCAAGTGGGTAGACCATGTATCAATATGCGTGTCGCCGCCAGCAGAGTTCGAATGGGTGTCGATACAGCACTCCCTTTGGGACAATAACCTTGGCATACAAAAAGCTTACAGACTGATTGGAGCAGCACAAATACCTAGGAATTGTTTGTTCCGTAGTACAGATACCTCATTGTTATTGTCTCAGAGTTATCTGAGTCTGTGCTTGAAGACACTCACGGGCCGATCATGATATGGTTCATCTCAATCGAGTGGGGCGGACGATGGGCACGAGATTGATTCTGACTACACTACACTGACTGTAGTCTGACTTCCACTTTTATCGTTTGAACCTTGTACAACTTCCAAAAGAAGATGGGCGTGGAGTACACGAGAATGTCGTCACGGGATACTTCGGACCTTTAGTCTTTGACATCAAGTATGCCAATACGACACCCTGCAGGCAAACTTCCAGGGTCATCGAACCCACCCCCGCGCCTTCCTTGGCGAGTGGGGTGGCGTCAAAGATAAGCCAGTGGATTTTCCGTCAGCCCGCTAGCGACACTCAGTGAAAGCGCGCTAATTGACTGGCGTCCCGAGACAGGGCTGTAGTAGCAGACGGAACTCAAACCTGCATCATCTGCAAGGTACGAGCAGGCACAAGAACCGCGATTGAAACCTCTGCACAATTTTTTCATCTGTGTTCCTTTGCAACTCAGACCATCTGATGATAATGACGTTTTCACGCCATACCGTGGTGGTATGCGTGCAAACAGAGGACCTTGGTGCAGGGTAGTCGTCCAATCACCGTGACCAAGGAAATCGAACAGCATACTAGATCTGCTTACACTAGCGTCAGGAGAAGATCACGTGGGGTCGCGAATCGCTCGCGCCGACGTAGTAACACGATCTCTCCCGCTACGCGCGCAGGGGTACGAATGAGAAACCTTAAAAGGAGCGAGGATCCCCCTCCACCAACTAGCGCTATCATCTGTTCAGTCTCAAAACCACCCTTTCCTATTTATCAGCGTTTTCTATCTTTGTTGCTAATGTCTAGCGATCTTTAGCTACTGTTCAATTACTTGACGTTATTTCTGTTTTTGTACTACTACTCCTCCCATCAGACACCCACCGCTGCATCTCCGTCAATAAATCGACCAAAGGTTCCTGACGCCTTCATTCTCGCAACAGGGCGCCTTTGCTTGGAAGTAATTTCGTCAGATAGTTAGTTGCGTAGTCTGGTGGGCATGGCTACTCCGTCGCACAACGGTAACGGTACCGCTTTTTCGCCAGATACAACGCGTTGCACATTGCAGGCGCCCGTAATCACCCCACGCAGGAGGCGCCCGTGGCGCATCTACCAGCCGGAAAAAAACTCTCTCTACGATATCTTTCAGCAACACTCTGGCACCTCGCTCTTTGTGCGTCCTAAGTACTGGACCGATTTGCATGCTCAACTCCTTGGTGCGAGATGGGATGAATTGCCTCGATGTGATACACCTCGGCCTGCACCATTGCCAGGCGCACAACCCTCGCGAGGACATACAAACCCATCGAATACCATCATCACTCTCAGCAAGGCACTCACGCAGATTCTCCTGCCTAACGCGAGGCCCTCTATCCTCACCTCCAATGCTGTTAGGACAGTTCTGATGACGCTATGGCCTACAGCCTTCAGCAAGCCGCAGTATCTACCCGAACTCCATCTATACTTTGGCGGTCGCGTTTATCGTGATGCCGTGCGCGCACAACTCATGTGGAATTTCCCTGCCGAGGAGCCAAAGTCCCCTTACTCCTCCTTCAACGCCTCAACACAGTCATCTCCAACTCAGAGCCCCGCTAATTTACCATTGATATGCTACATTGGCAAGACTCAGCTGGCGTCAGTCCGAATTAAACTATTTCGCGTCGCACCTGGTCCGGGAAGATCATGGAACGAGCCTGTGTTGCGCCTGCAAAAACTCCGCGCTCGTAAACTCATACCTTCAGATTCGGATCATGATGCGTATCTTGTTGGTATATTCCTAGGCATGGCGCAGCAACACTTCTATCCTGCTCCGCCCATGACCGGGACACGCAACTCCCGGATGTCCCTAGAGCGAGGCATTCCGCCATGCCCCAACTTTCATAATCTCCAGTTGAGGATCCTTACACACGACAAAGACACGTCCGAGTTCATTGTTTATACCGGGAACATAACAAAGGAGTTTTTGAAAAAGTTCCATGACCCCTTTAAGGCGCCGGTCGGCGATGACGATGCTATTATTTCTGACATCAAGATCGAATACACACGAGTTCCCATCTGGCCTATCCTGGGCTTACGAGAGAGACTTGGCAAAGCGTTAGGCCAAGACATTGTTGGTGCTTTCAACCCAGACGAGATGGAAACATGGGAGAAAGACCCCGAGAAAGAGGGCGGCGAGAAGCGCAAGCGAGAGATTCTTACGGATGTTGTCAACAGTAGTAACAGTAGCTCCGAGGAAGAGCATGAAGTGGTCTCGAAGAAGCGATGACCCAATAAAGGCACGCCTGTGGGCGTTGTGTTATGAGAGGCCAGTTACAAGCGATTCAAGAAGCTGAGAAGACGGTCGAATGCTAGAGACATGGACAACCTGCAGCCCCAAATACCTCGGGGCTATGACCTGGTGGTAAAGCTCAGAGCCGCATGATGGGTGTGCGCTGGTAATATGACTGACTGCAGGCACTTCCTGCGACTATAGAGAACGCCGATGGTGCCCACAGTAGTTAACGGCCACAACTTGAGCGAGATTGGCAAGCACAGATGTACGCCTGAACCGGGAGTTAAACAACAGACCAGCCACAGACGGTGAAAATGAATTGCATCAAGTGGGAGAGTATAATGTTGATGCTGTAGTAGATGGGCAGAATCACAGGTTTATTTTTTGAGATCATCAAAGTACTGTACATCAATGGGCAAGCGGCTTGTAGAAAGTGTCTGGCCACTCGTCATTGGGTTCAGAGGTATTCATGTCACTTCTTGTTCTCCATTGCGAGGCCGTGCAACCAAAAGTCCTGATCACCAAGCGACCAGAAATCTTAGCCTCGTGTTTCAGGTCTAGCCCTGTATCTATGCACTTTATACAGTTCAGCGCCGTCAGGTAATCGATCGATCAGGCATATGTTCTTGTAGGGGAGAAGCGCTTTGGCTTTAATCGTCAAAAGCGTCACTGTTCTCACAGCTGGGAGAGGAGGTTGTCTTTCCAATACAGTTGACATTAAGACCATGGTTTAACGGAAGCATGGATCTCGGGGATGGGGATTCGACTACGAGCTTCACAGTAGATCGTCATGGGAGCATTATGACGAACAGCCGCTGCCACCATTATCGATGCCGACTTTTATTCAGCTTAGACACTAAGGCGGCAAAGTTGGTGCAAAGGGCGGATCGGTTACTGTCATGAACGATTATTTGCCTAGCTAACAGGCTTGATAGCAGATAACGAGCGAGTCAGCATCTGGCTTGTCATCTATTGGGATGCATTGGTGCCACAAAGTAGGTCGAGAAGTATTTTTAGCGAACATCAGCAGGTCATATTACATATATTATTTGATGCCCTTGTCGAACTCTGCCTCGAATGACATAGATACGTTTGTGATTGCGGTACCAGGCGTTCCTCGAATGGAGAGGGTATCAGGGAATTGCTTCCTTATTTGTTCCATGTCGAAACAGCGCAAATACCGGATCCTCTCCCTCGGATGCAATATTGCCACTCTCGACGGATAAGCCGCTCGTTTTTCTCCCAGCTCCTACGATGTTTTGCGTGTAACTTCCTTGTACAAGTCTAACAGGTGGATGAAAGCGCTAGACGTAGGGCTTCTTACCTTGAAGAGCGTGTTTGCTACAAACGATTGCCCATCAAGTCAAACATAAAATTTCCGATTCGTCTTTGAGTACCTTTGCGACGAGGTGTTCCCACCAAGGATACCTCTTGCCGAGGGATTTGGGGAGAGTATTAGGTTCGGGTGGGATCTCAACATCGCTATTGATCCACTCCCAGATGCGCTTGAGCGCTTCATAGAGTGGAGGGACGCTCTGAGGTGATTGTCAGCACCCTAATTCTGTACTAGAGTAATTTGCGGGAGAATCGAGGAGAGCCAGAGCCAGCCTGCATCTTGCCATAGATGACTAAAATGGGAGGATTGCGTTTCTTTTTTGCACTTACACTACGAACTGGTGTTTCCACGACCTTCTCAAACCAATCCTTTGATACACTTTTGTGCTTAGGATCAGTCGCAAGCAGACCCAAGAAGAATACCGGCAATAGAGGTGCTTGAGCTGTGAAGTGAGATCCCGATGTCGGCATAATCCGTATGCATTTGGAAAGATCTTCCAAATTGGCAAGAACCTCTGGATGGTTTCGAGGTAGCCTAAAAGTCGGGTCAGCGCTCTTGCCTCCGCAGTGATGGAGTGTCGGTGATAGAGCTGCAGAAAGGGAAAGGAGAGTAGGAAGAAAAGAAGTATAACTGTTATACATCCCGTCTTCAGCTTCCCTCTCGTCCCCCCTCCCTTCACTCCACTCCCCTCACAACATTCTCATACCTCAGAAGACGACATTGGAAATAGATGATCGCCGCAATCCTCCACGCCTCAGCTGTAACGTCGGTCATGTCTTTATTCGAGTCGATAATCACATCGTCTGCCTTTTCGCGTACCCAGTCTATCTTCTGAGGGGCCTTCTGAGCCTCCTGCCAGTCATTGCCTTCACGACTCCATTGACGCATAGTCGATAACTCACGGAGCAGGAATTTTGCTGTGATTGGAACGATGGTACTGTCTGGCTCCTGCTGAAGACGAGCGGCACAATACGTCACCTGGCTCAGGGTGTGCAATAGTTTCTTGGAGAAGCCGCACCCGCCATGAATCTCAAAGAGGTCCGTTTCTGTGCCATACAGCAGCCAGCTGAATCTGCTCGCTTCGGTCTCGGGGTTCATTGTTGCTGGCGAAGGAAGAGCCATCATCGGTTGAGCAAGAATCACCGCCCGACCAACGATGATGGATTGCGAGATGCGGAGTTCGTCATACTGCACGTTGTCGTTCTTCCAATATCGTCCACCGGGATCTGTCTTTTGCAAGAAGTATTCACCCTGCTTGAAACCCTCTAGCCATCGGGGCTGGTAAGGCTTCTTACGACGCCGTTCAGTTAAGATGATCTGCGAACTAGTCAGATTATCCTACTCCAAGGCAGTGAAACATGCTAGTATAGACCTTAAGGCGGTTGGTGATACGTACGTCTTGCATCGAAAGAAGCACGGCCATAGTGACGACTTCCTTTCCTTCCCCAGTTATTCTGCTGTCAGGTGCGTTAAGCAGTTTGCCGAAATACTCAGCAGCCATATAATACCGCTGATTGACCAATTGTCGAATGCGCTCATCTGGCAAATAGTCATAAATATAAACTCCTGCTAGACTCTGAATGGCATACAGAATGCCATCGTTTTTGTGCATCGGGGCCAAATCCTTCAACCACAAGTTCGCATTGCTAAGCACACTCCTTCCGGGGCACCAGTTCTTAATATCTGTCAAGTGATTGTCAGCAGACGTTTGATGAAACATAGGAACCCAACAGATGGTTTCCAGGGTGCCAAATTTGTTTGTCCTTACAAAAGTCAAACGATCGCCTGCCAAAGCTATCCATCTTAGCCTGGGATCCGAACTGCGGCGGCACCATTTTCGGATTACCTGGAATCGTAGCCTGCAACGGCAACTCGGGTGAAGCCCTTCGTAATACTCTATTGTTACTCATATGTGACGCAATACCATTCGTGGCGAGGAACATCGGAGGCGCAGCTTGAACAGCATCTATTACCCCGAGATTGTGGCCAGTGGTCTGTGGTCGCATCATCTTTGGCGTTTGGTCTTCTGTACCGCCCTTCAGAAGCATTGGGTCAGTGTTGGAAAGCTGACTCGATCCGGGTTTTTTGGGCCAGTGGAACTTCACGTATCCATTCACCTGTCCACTCTGAGGGCGTCCATAACGAGCACGGTCAGTCATTGGTAACCGATCTCCGTCTGTGGTGAACGGGTTCACGACAGGTCGAACTACATCTGGCTCCCCATCTGTGGTGAAAAAATTCACGACAGGTCGAGTTACATCTGACCCCTTCCGTTTTCGTTCCTTCGAGTCAGGGTCATACGTTTGAGGTGCATTTGGCGGCGCAGGTAAGAGTCTACGCAGGGGCTGTGGTGTTTGACTATTAAGTAGTTGAGGTTGAAACGTGCCACGATTCGAGACCACAGTCTGGGATGCTGTATGGAACGTTAGCTGACGAATGAGTAGTGATCATAGGTGAAAACGTGGGGTCCAAGCCAAATTATGTTGGCAGGATGAAGGTGGGAGTGAGGTTCAAGTATGAGAGTCCAATGCGCTATCGAAATCAGGTCTACGTCGACGTCACGTCTCTCTCCTTTCATAGTGTCAACAAGAACACAGCGGGGATAATGATCAAAGACTAAGATGATAACAGGTTGTGCAAAGGAATTGAAGCAACAACAGGAAGGCAGGTGTATGCTGAGGAAAAACAAAGACAGCAGCCTTACGTTTACTTTCGGTAAAATTTGCCTCACAGATACCGAGGTCTTCACTATTATTGAAGTACTGCGATGGAGAACTGCCAAAAGACGATGAATCCTGAAACGGTGGGGTCAGATAGCCCGATTCCATTCTGAGTTACTCCGGGAGCCCGTGTGGTGGTGGTGACAGTTTCGTTCGATATGACGTCGGGAACAAAAATCGGGTAGGCTGCTTTTCACTTCGATTGGGGTGCACCAAACGCCTAAACGAACGGTTGAACGGTCCGTGGTATTCGGGTAATGGTTCGTCCTAGACACACCAAGTCCACTGAAAGTGCACTCTTCAGCAATGCACGAAATGAGGAGAAAACAAGGGAGAAAGGTCAAGGGTAAAAATAAGGCACCCGCAGGACGATCCTGGGGTAATGCCCTTTATAAGCTAGAAAGTGCATTGGACGTCCAGGGTCCCAAGCAAAAAGCAATCATGAACCCGGGTCTTGGTCAGCGATGCGGTGTTGGTGCAGTGCGGACAACAGAACGCTGCACATCGAGGGGCTGATGAGAATGAAAGTCGACTCGACGCCGGACATTGTCAGCATTCAAGGCAATGACTGCATGCACACCCGGTCGTGGGTGGTTTGTGGATTGCTCGCCGGTTTAGCAGGGACAAGCACGATCCATCCATGGCGGGGCATGTGCCGTGACCACTGTGTGATCCATTCTTACTGTAGGGGTTGGGAGTGGGGATCGAATACGCAGGTAAGTGGAGCCACAAGTCTGGCTAGATCTACAGTGGGTGAAAACAGGGCTGCTAGTGGCCGCTGCGGCAAAGTCACGGCAGCAAGCTAGTGCAATTACGTCTTGGCGCGCATAAATACTTAGCCATCTCGATCGAGCAAACCCTATCTTATCGTTTGATCGCCATGGACTGTTGGCGCATGTATCGAAATGACACGTCGTCCGAACACTGTGCCTGGTACCTCCGCTTTGGGTTAGCGTCGCAGTGTTCCCACACTTGATCACCCACGACACACACCACCACTTCTTGCGTTCTAGAACTTGAGCGAAACGACAACACGGCTACTGCCTCACGAACGGCCAAGAGAAAATTTGCAACTTCCACATTTCGCTGCGCTTCATGCCAAATTGATGGTACCATGAGTTCTACCGGTACATGAGGGATGGACAAAAGTTAGGCTGATGATCACCTTCACGTCCCTCACTCTGAGATCCACAGGTACTCGGAAGGAGTGGCGCCGCCTAGCTAAGACCGTTCATCACAACTCATCGGCATCTTTAATTAACTTTGGTGGGAAATTCTACAACTATTCCCAATACGACTCTAACAGTATTGTAGCTAGCACTCCTGACGTGCCCTGTCCAGTCTACTTCTGCCCTTACGTCATCCTAGCTTCATCTTTTCCGTGGTAGTTCCCAAACCCTTCGTCCTCTTACAGATATTTTCTTATCTTTACACCAGTTTTGTCTCCCATCCTCCTTCGGCCTCAAAAATCTTCCCTACTGCCTTACCAACTTCCAGGAGATGACGGTCACGATATCGGGGCGCGACGAGGGATAAGCCAATGGGCATTCCGTGCTCTCCTTTGAAGCCTGGCACGTTCAAGACTGGAGTGTGTAGTCCCTAGATGACGATTAGCTAGCTGTAGATCGTGATGAACTCATCACTTACACTCCACATGGAACAAAAGATGTGACTTCCCGTACTCTCGAGACCAACGGGGGCCTCGTCGGGCACACTCGGCGTGATAACAGCCGCGTAAGGGGAAGCAATCCTGTCGAAAACAGGTCTCAAAGCAGCCATCTTGTCGAAAGCTTCGAGTTGCGTCTTCCGAGTGAAGTTATCGGCATTCTCAACATGCTCGATCAGTACTTGGCCGATCTGATCTTTCCCAACTCGATATTCGGGTAGAAATGTTGTACGACCTTCGGTGTGAAGACCAGTTCGATATAGCTCTGGAAACTCGTCGAATTCTGAAGGGAGTTCGATCTCTTCTACGATCGCGCCATGGAATCGAAGTAGATCTGCAGCTTGGAAGAGAGCCTCTTGTGTGCCTGGACCAGCCATAGGCCACACAACCGTCTTGCAGATTGCGAAGCGTGCACCTTCGATGCCTCGAAAAGCAGACTCTTCATCTTCGTCATCTTGAAGAGCAAAGATATCAGCCAGCAACACTAGGTCTTCAACACATCGCGCATACCACCCTAGAGTGTCATAGATCAGAGCGTAGACCTTCTGGCCCTCCCGAGAGACGGAGTTCCATGTTGGTTTGAACCCGTAGATGCCGTTGAATGAAGCTGGACGGATCATAGAACCACCTGTTTGTGTGCCGAGGGCCATGGGAACTTGGAAGTCGGCTACGGCTGCGCTGGAGCCGCTGGATGATCCGCCAGGTGTACGGAGGGGATCATGGGGGTTGTGAGTCTTGGGACCGATGTGGATAGCGGCGAATTCGGTAGTTGTTGTTTTGCCTGGTCGTGGCTGGTCTCAGTAACTTGAAGGATAGATTTAAAGATTGGAACTTACCGAATATCAGAGCCCCAGCGTTACGAAGAATCCGAACTGAAGCAGCATCTGTCTCGGGGAAGTGGCCATCATAGAGCGGCGAGTTAAACTGAGTCGGCATATCTATACTAAGTAAGTTCCATTCTCGTCAAATAGCAGCTGAAGACTCACCCTTTGTGTAGATGACATCCTTCACAGCGATGGGAAGCCCATGAAGAGGTCCTCGATTCTCCCTAGGAACCTCGTCTAGACGCTTTGCCTGCTGAATAACATGATCTTTATCAAGGTATGCCCAGGCTTTGACGTCCTCATCCCGAGCCTTGATTCTCTCTAGTAGCGATTCCGCATACTCTTGGACTGACAGCTTCCCGGCTTGAATCTGGGCAAGGGCCTCGGAAGCTGTGAGTGTCCAAGGCTCTGTTCTACGAGATTTGGAAGGAGACATTGTGTTTTTCGTTTTCGTATTCTTTTCGATTGCACGGAGTCTTCTTGTGCTATATCGGTGTTGTTACGCACAGCCTGTCAGTGAGAGTCTGTCCTATGACCGTGCACGAGCAGAGGGCGTCGAGAATAAAATATCGTGTTCTGAAGACTGGCACTGATGCAGTACGGGCTGCAGCTGTCAACGGATCTGAGATCTTGATACGGGAATGAACTTACTTTTGCAATTGTTCTGTTGTCTAAACACCGGGAATGGTGTTTACCACAAGGCGACAGGTTCAAAGCTTAGCAAGATACAGAGTCGAGTCTCTCCGGTCGATGTGCTGTGAGACTTTGTTGATTCCGTGGTAAAGGGGAGGTTGAGGATTCAGAGGGATGGCAAAGACAGATTGTTGGACTGGAGAGACTTTACTTTTCAGGCATCGAGTGGTAGTCAGGGCGGATTGATGGCTCATCCCTGTCCTGTTTGCTCAGACACCTGACGTGTCAGTGTGCGGCACGAAGAGAAATCACCCCATATCAAGTTAGCGGACAATAGCATGGTAGCACCCCTAACCCGGCCTTCTGGTCTAATAGAGAGAAAATGGCGTCGACAAGAGAGAACAAGAATGGGGTCCATGGTCCATAGCCAAATGCAGCGTTCAGGGGCAGTTTTGTGGCGTTTCTTTTTCACAGGGAAAACTACTGGCGGTTCAGCCTACGACAACTGACAATAACCTCTAATTGAATCACTTAACGATGAAACAGTGTACTTGAATGTCCTGCAGTTATGTGCAGCCCGGTTGTCTGATGATGGGTTCAGCATGACGAAACTTTTGGGGAGCATGACAAAAGACCTAATAATTGATGGTTGAGAGACTGATGTTCGATCATCTGCTCATGTAGATTAGAGAGGGCTAAGGTCGGGTACTTCAGGAGCGTCGACAAAATCCTGCCTGGATTAGTAAAAACGTGACTGACGAATCAGAGCCTGCAAAGCTGGAGCTTCCCTAGGGGCGATACGCTCCTATCAATTGCCTTTGTGAAATAGTGACCTAGTTGGAAACATTCCGTCATGGCAAGAACCAATCGGACCGGCTAAACGGAGGAAGGTGTAATTTGATCAGCCATTGAGACTTTGAGTCAGTGCGTCGTCTTCTCTTCACTCCACTGCCTCCTGACTTCGGCAGGCCTACGATCTCCTCATCTCTTAATGAGATCAAGTTGGGGCTTAGATAACCTTCTATATTTCAAGAGGAACCTCTGAGAATCATGAAAAATTCGAATAAATGATTCATTATAATAAGCTCAACTGCTAACGTGGAATCAACACGTACTCCAGTATACATGTGGCTTCCGCTTACTGATTCTGATTGACCAACATTCCATGAATGCCATCTCCGCTTGTGAGAGAACCAACAATAATTTCCATGTTCACCAGGATTATAGAGCCTTGGTGGTTGCCCGGGCACTATTTTAAATGGATCACGCAAAAGATTGCCGCCAACGCCCTATTGTCCTCCCTTGCTGAGCGGTTTTTATGTTCTGATTATTTTCTCCTTTCCTATATGTGATTCTCGAGGATGCACTGCATGGGGTGCTGTTTTTGACCATAACAACTTTGTAAATACGCAGTGTCCAGGGCGACTAGGATGTGCTTCTTTGAGCAAACCCGCTGGGAATGTGGCTTTTGGTGTTGGGGTCATTTCCGGCAGCAGTGCAACAAGGAAGACCATATTGGAGAGACGTGCGGCCTCAAGCTTGTCTACGAAACCAAGAAAGAGGAAGATATCTGCAAGCTCTGCCAAAACACGGAGAAGAAGCGCCGCCGATACGGCAAGATGTACCTCGACGTTCAGCGGTGGCAGCGTGAAGGCAACCGGAATGCGACTATTGAGCGGACGCGCGACGAGATGCATGACATTCTTGGTCAGATCTGGCATATGGAAAAAGAGCATGACGAAAGGTTGCGAAACTTAGGAAGGGTGAGTTCAACACGCAGGCTCGTGCTGAAATCACCATGGCTAACATTTCTTGCCCAGGGCAAAGACTCATTCTTTGTACCTACATATACTACCCAAAACGTGGATCAGCAGCAGTACATGAGTTCTCCTTCATCTACACCAATGCAATATCCAGCATCCGTGGGACTTCCGACATTGGGATTTGCGGGTACGACTTTTGCCACCGACTCACTTGCCTTTCAAAAATGGGATATGGCGTCGTGACTCCTGTCAGGGAAGCAAATAAATATCAGGTCACGACCAGCTACGTGAATACATGATGACGATAGATTAGCTACATTACGAATTGACTCCAAGCATGGTCTTTTCAATTTGGCGCGAACCTCCCGTAAGAGGAATGAATAGTGAAGCAAGCGTAATTGGTTGTTCGAATGTAAGCAAAAATCGGACGATGCCTCAGGCGACAGCTTACTGCACACTCGACTCGAAATGTACGTTTTAGATTCTTCACCTCCACACTAGCTCGGCAGCACACAAAGCAAAGTCTCAGGTTTTGTAAAACTCTGGCTATTGTTTGCCAATTCCGCATAATTCATGATCGATCCCTTCCTTTTTTCCCTTTATAAACACGCCATATAGGTTGTCATCTGGTGTGGCGAGGGACAGCTACACGTCCTACTGGCTCGTGATGCTAAGCGTAACCAGTGAGGACGAGCTCGGGCGACGATGCGAGAGGGACATGCTACCAAGGAGGCAAAGGACGTATACAGCACTTGCCATCTTTAACAGCCTTCGTCGACTTTGGTCAAGCTGATAAACTGGTTCTTGAAGCTAAAGTCGCGCTGTCCGAGCATAGGCACACAAAGAGCGTCAGTCAACTAGTACAAGGCATGCCTTGTCGAACTCAGGCGAGCAAAATGATTAAGCTAACATATGCGTTCCTCTAACGATTTCTCTACCGAGTTTCGTGTTGCACTTGGGTGCTTGCTAGATACTCGACGAACCGATGTCTGCACGACGATACTTCCGGCAACGACCCTCAACTCCAAACCTACCACGATCTTGTTCCCTTACACCGACCCTGCCAGAGCATTCAACGACTCTGATGCCAGCTTCGAGACATGAACAGCGTTAGCACATCTAGTTGCTTGCACGTTATGTGCTAGCTCTCGCGCCTGCCTCGACACCAATGACGCTAGTCACATCAATGATCTCCACCGCGACTTCACCCAACTGGCAAAACCAGCTCTTCATCACTCCTCGCCCCGAGACGACATCACTAGTCACCGACTCGTATAGAGACAGGTTTACGATCCGATCGAACGGCTGAACCAAGTGTCGACGAGGAAAGTCTAGGTCGTCAAGATTCGTTCGAGGATGCAACTTCTAAGAAGCAGCTGTATCACGACGCTTACGCTTCTCCGCAATCAGGCGGTCATTTTGTCGGCCGTTTATCTATCCACAAGGATGACTGACTAGCTGAGACGAAGAGCAAGAGCTTGTTATATCTCATGTGGATCACGTACAATGGCCAAGTTTTTGATCCTGCTATCGATCGCCGCACTTGTTGACCTTGCGTCGGTCTATGCCAAACCTATTAGAAGCGACCCAAGGATAGTGAACCAAAGTATGAATGGGTTAAAGGCGTTGCGATGATTGTCTCCATTGCCACCGTCCTTACCGGTATTGCTCGGCCTTTGAACAATTACCAAAAGAAACGATCATTCACTTTGAGAAGGTCATTTAGCCTCTGTTTCCGGTGTTGTAACAGGCGACGTGCTCCACCTTGACCCTTGGATATATGTTGCTAGTCGATAAAGTTCCAATCGAAGGTTTCAATGTCGTTTCCAATGTCGCATGCGACGAATCGCAAGCCACCGGCGATCCGGATATCGTTCGAAAGCTATCTGCTGAAGGTGTCTTCAACGCCGCCGAGAATCGCGACGATCGTAAGAAGATGAACCCTTTTCAGCCGATCCGGAATGCATGCATTGAAGTTGTCGACACCTCTGTCGATGTCTGATCCTCTTATGGCAAGACACTTACGTCGCCCAACGAGAATCCTGAGATCGCTGCCTGCAGGCGAAGCCGTATGCTATCGCCAAGCTTGGTAGTGCCGCTGGTCCTCTGCTTTTCATTTTTTTTCCGTCAAGTTCCTGGTTGGCCTGCACAAGCAATCCCTTTTCGTTGACACCATCATTGTCGTCGTTGTTCCCAAGGCTTGCGAAGTCATGGGTAATGCGTTAACTATCTACTCTGACAAGACTGACGCTCTGACACAGAATCAGATGCAGGCCGTATCTAGAATAATTAGAACAAGTCTTCAGCTTGAGGGCTTACAGCACGGAGAATCAACTGGCGCCTCTACTTCTATGGACACCATTGGTGATACCAGCATCTCTAAGCCTGCCGAGATGCTCGACAACCCGTTCAAAGATCTTCTCCTTAAGTCGGTTACGCTCAACTCGGCAGCTCTTGTGGGTGAGGTTGGTAGTGGAAAGGCTTTCATTGACTTCGACGGAGACTGATCTGCTTATTATCTCGGCATGGGATCGATGAGTAAAGAGCAAGAAATGTACAAGGTCTTACAGCTTGTTGCTTTCGGGGCGTTGTCGTGCAAGTCCCTAAGTGCCCAGCTGAGTACAAAGTTATAGATTCACAAGCTACAACATAGCTGCATTCTTCCCTAGGTATCAACAGACTCGTTCTTCCAACATCATGCAGTTGAAGGTGAGGGGGACGGGCGTAGGCATTGCCAATGTGATCACGATTGCGCACTGGAATGGATAGTTGAATGTTAACCTTTTGATCTACCATACGAACAGGTCCAATGTCCAGTAGGTCAACGATGATTTAGTCGAATACGTTATACATTACTGCTTCTTGTTATCCTCTATCTTGACAGAAATATGTCGCCGTGACATTCAAGGGAAGATTCTATCTATGACTAACAATTTCCAACGTGTCTCACTAAGTCAGAGTAACCAATGGATGAGATCCTCTAGTTGCCTACCTGTAATCCTACGCCTACCCCATGGTTGAACTTCCGCGCCTATAGTAACAGAGAATCCTGATATCTTGCTAACCAAGGAGGAAGGAGCAGCTAAGGACCTGCTAGAGGTTGCGTATCAAAACTCTCGCTTAGTGGTAGCATACTCTAGGTCTCTCATCCCTGGTTAGTACACGTTGGCCGCGTACTCTTGGCATTGATTCCAGCCAGAGCCACACATATCGCCAATGCCTCCCATGCCCATACCGACACCGCATTGAGCGGGAGCAAGCATGCTAGGGAGGAGAGCGGGGATAGGGGCTGTTACTTGAGGCGAGCTCCAGAAAAAGCCAGCGGTAGAGTGGGGCTGGGTGAAGGCAGGAGTAGGCGACAGACTGGTCAGGGTCCTGGGCGCCCAGATAGGACTTATATTTGAGTCGGCAGATTACGTTTCGCCCGGGCTCAAGGGCATGGCTCTCCGGAAGTCAGAAACAACTTGGCTGCCCTGAAAAACAGTTTGCGACAACATGTTGTCGATGGCAGACTAGGGCAGGAGTTCAGGTTGTTGGACAGCTTCGACGAAGCGAGGAAGGGATGGAGGCAGCAGTGGCTTCATGGGATATCTGATGCTGTTCTTGATCTATTCCCTCTTTCCACAGAGAGGTTCGCCAGCACCACCCTCCTCAAGACCCTCAAGGGCAGAGATGTGGGCGCGGAGGACGAACTTGTTGATGTCCTGAACAAAACCTTCGTGAAGCTTCTTCCACTGCTGCTCCTTATCCGTCCAGTCGTAAGTGTTAGCCTTGGCATCGACACAGTGAATCTCCTGGTGGTACTTAGTGAGAGCTTCGATGGTGTCTTTGGTGAGCTTGTAAGCGACCTCGTTGCGCAGAACCATGTCGACGTGAACGATGTATGCTTTGACATGAACGCACTCATAGTTCATAATGGCTTCAATGAGAGGATTGTTGGCATCTCTTGAAGTCCGACTCAGCAAGGGTAAACGTCTCGTCTGGTGTGGCTTCTGAAATCGTGCTTCCGTCCGTGGGGACATCGGTCTCCTCAGGCTTCTTAGGTATGGCCCTTAGAATGACATTGGACTCAGCACCGTAGCCAAGCAGGGAACATGCTAGAGAAATACCGATATAGTACTTATATAAGTTAGTAGACATCATCTCAGTATCGACTAACCCTGATTCCCACCATCTCTTAGTCGAGCGTGCAATATGACCATCTAATCGTTCGTTGAAGGTTTCCATCACCTCTTCAAGCTGATCCCGGGACTTCCCAGAGAAGAGGATTCCATGGGCACACACAAATGCAGCATCGCCCGGGGCGAGGCGCAGTGGACCATTACGTAACACGGGATCGAATAATGTCATGATACTTTCCCGTGCGCTTAAGAATGGAATAGGAACAAAGAGGGACTTGCTATAGGAGAAAGGTTGTTGAAGCACATTGGGGCGCGCAAGGATAGCCAGGTGATGATAAAGTTTACCCGTGGTGAGGGACTTCGCTGCCGCCTTGCTATACCAATAGCGAATCACACCGGTCCAAATCTCGCGATCTTGAATATTGCCGTCTTCAATGGCCATGCGGTATCGGCCGAGCTTTCCAAGGCACTCGATCCAAATATCCTCGAAAGCAGGTACAGTCTCATACAGTAAAGCTGTCATACCATAAGCGAAGTATAAGAAAGTGAGCATATGCTCTAAGGAGGCAGGTAGTCGATGTCTCAGAAGTTCCAGGAACGAACGGATCCCATGGTTCCACATACGAGCAGGCATAGCATATTCGGACGCCAAGCTTCGCAAAGCAGGACTGGCAGAAGGATGTTGACTTGCATGGAAGAAGTCATGATACTCGTGAAGAAGTGTCCGATGTAGTGCGATCAAAGCCTGCCATTGTTCGTTGTTGAGCTTTGAGTTTTCATCAGCGTTAGATGATTGTGCGGTATCAACTTCGATACATTTATTTTCAACCTTGACCAAGTCTGCATATATACCCTTGACTTCTGCCACCAGCTGATCTTCCGAGATTGGTCTAGTCTCTGGCTGGCGCACCATCTTGGATGGGGAGTCATTGTCATTGGAAGAAGGCTGAGGGGATTTTCGTGTGGTAGGCTGGGTTTGTTGGGTAGGTCCGTTAATAGTGGCAGGTCCTCGCCTGGGCGAACTAAGAGAAACAGCCCACTTCTGGCGCTTATCTTGGTGCTCATCCGCGTCTTGGTCCTCCTCGACCGGAGCTCCCAGTGTGCTTTGATCTTCCGTGGTTCCATTCCTGATGTTGGTGTCCGCACGCCTTTTCCGATTACTAGAATCCTGGCTATTGGGTTTGTTGGCACTACGAGAGAGTAAAGAATGAGCATATATTCAACACAACGGACTAGAGAATTAAGAGGGGGAGATGAGCTCACCCTTGAACGTATAATTCCGAAGCTTGCGCTGTTGGCCGTTGTTGCTTGTGGCTATCGTCGCTTTGAGCATGTTTTTGCCATGCTTCTATACTCTTGATTTCAGAATCGGAAATATCGCAAGTTATAGATCGTAACTCGGTGTTGCCCTGTCGCTCATGAGTCCTCAAGCGGCGAACCAATTTATCTTGTGAAGCACCCATGTCAAGCTATCGCAGAGCTGGAGTCGTAACGAGCCTCACCGGCAGGCTTAGAGAAGAAGCTGTTGACCGGGAGGAAACTCACACAAACAGGAATCTCCTGCTAGAGAATATTAGTCATCGATAGTCGCAAGGTGTTTCAGTATTGCGGTTAAGCAAGGTATAAAAGGACGAAATACATTGACCGACAAAACAGATAACGAGGCATGCAGCTAGTTGTCTTCCTCTGACGTTATCTACCAGGGTCGTGGGTAAGAGGGGAAACAGGTACTAGACATGGTTCGCAGTATAGGAAGGAATGGGCAAAGAAAGACTTTAGAGAGCTGGAAGGAGGCAAGGGGAAGACTGCTTACTGCAAAAGTGTCGATGAGCGCGTTTCAAGTCTCAGAAGTGGGTTGGGATGGATACTTGTCTCTGCCGTAATACAATGCGTGATTTCCAATTTGCGCACTGAGCTAAGTTTTGGAGGAATCAGGGCGGATTTAAGTAGCAAACAGGGTTAGTTTGCGTGGTTCGCCATCGTTAGGCAGATCTACTACATAATGCAGGGGGTGACATGGTAAGGCAGCCAGTAGCATAACACAGCATGAAAATTGGATGGGACGGTAGCCTTGATTTCAACTAGGTTGGGTGGAGGTGACCAGGGCGTGTGTAACAAAACACCGGTACCGATATCGACCTCTTTGAAAGAGATACTGCTGATGGGTACAACACCCTGTTCTTGATCTGCCCAATCGCTTAATTATGATGCGCAGGACACCTCTAGACTCGCTATAATTGCTAGGAAGCTTATGTATTGATTGGTTGAGCCATGTAAAGCCTCTGGCGCAGATATAAACTACTCTCGTAAAACCTGGCCTCGATAAAATATCACACTACAAAGAAGAAGGTGTGCTGTTTATAACCCCCAAGCCCCTCCGGTACTGGCTCTTCTGGCTCGTCCCAGTCAAACTCCGCAGTGCCGAAGAGACAGAAGGCTACCAAACCCTCGGATCCTACTAATTCCGATTCGACTGAACACCCGGATGTTGGATCCGACAAAATCAGGTGGGAGTTGGGGCAATTCGATGCGGTACTCCGGGAAGGACGGATCCTGTCGTGGAACCAACTTGCCTGGGCCGTGCAGAACGTAGATGCAATTCGGACCTTGACCCCAGCCAGCCTGAAGGCATTGGCCGAGTCCCGGTCATTCGTGCTGTTGGTCCAGCCTGATGAGGCTGAGACGTTGCACAGCCTGTTGAGGGAGCGTGGAGACCTGGGCCGGGTGCTCGAAGCCGCTCGAATGATGAAGCGTCTGATGGAGAAAAGGTGGGATCGCGGAATCGACCCTTTTGGCTTTGGGCCCGTTTAGCCCTGACAGTATGTTCGAGGAAGGGGCCCTCCTGGAGACCAATTCTCATATTTCGAGCTCAACGCCTTTGAACAAAGCTCTCGATCCGGTACACGACGCTCTCTCAAGCCCGCCATTAACTGGACAGAAACTTCACGGGACAACAGGAGGACGTCCAACGCCCCCAGCTGAATGTTGCGCCTGGCCCAGATGCGGTTGTCTTCGAACATCAGACAGAGGAAACCAATGCGGCCCAGGACCAAACATTGGGACGGCTTCACCGATAGGACGGGATCCCACTTCTGCCTGGAGAGGCTAGAGAGAGTACGGTAATTGCTGCCTATGAGGGTAGATCCATGAGAAACGCTGACGGGGAGCCGATGCGGCACCACTCCGAGAGGCCCTGGTTCAAGCGAGTCTGGAGAGCAAACTCCACAGGCGAACGGGAGACCAACGGACTCCACCGGGTGGTTCGAAAGAGGACCAGAGCCACCCAGCTCCATGTACCTCAGGATAGAGCCCCTGCACTCATTGAACAACCGCCTGTTGAGTATCCATTGGGCGACGCACCTATGCCCTCGCTGTATGTCGGCATATGGGGACTGAATGGCCAGCTCTTGTATGCCTCCCTCCGTCGGGATGGGAGAGGCAATGTGGTATACCTCTTGGGAGATGACTTTTCCGGCATGAACTTCAAGGCGGAACCGTCCCAGGTGATAACGAGAAGTCAAACAATCCTGCCTGGAGCCTGTACTATATCAAGGGACCTGAGACTCATTAAAAAGTACCAGCTGGAAGAAGTTCCTACCTTCCACGCCGATCCAAATCCCGTGACACTGGCCATTCGTCATATACTTAAACGCTGAACTCCAGGCACTTAGTATGATAACTCCGTGTTGTATTTGGCAAAATGATTTGTAGGCTCAATCAAGATGATCACATCATATCAACGAGCCAGCTGCTTGTACAAAGTGCCTGGCTGCTCGCAAAATGTCGATGCTACAATGGATGGGCAGAATCACAGGCTTACTTTTTGAGATAGTTAGATTACATCAACAAGCAAGTGACTCGTGGAAGGTAACTAGCCACTCGCTACTGGCCTCAGATCCATTTATATCACCTTTTGTTCTCCATTGCGAGGCCGTGCAACCAAGAATCCTACCATCATGCGTTCGGAACTTTAGTCTCACGATGTATTTACCCTTTGCTTCGGGTCCAGCCTGATACCAACGCGTATTATACGGCTCAGCGCCGTCAGACAAACGATCCATCAAGCATTTATTGTTGTAAGAGAGATACTCTTTGGCTTTGTCTGTCAAAGGTGCCACTATTGTCACTGCCGGGACAGGAGGTACTCCTTCCAATACAGTCGACATTGAAGACTACTGCCCAAGGGAAGCATGGATCTAGGTCATGAGGAATTGACTTCGATCTTTATAATGGATAGATAGGGGAGCATTGCGGTGAACAGCCGCTTCAACAAGCGACGGAAGCCTCCCAAGATGGAGCTCATGCAAAGGTCGCAGCCATTAATATCGCTTCTGCCCTCTCCTTGAGCACAAATACCGAGGAGGCAAGTTGATACAGAAGATAGATCGGTCACCATCATGGAAAATTATTCGCTTAGTTCACAGGTCCGATAGGAGATCCCGCATGATTGAGCTTTTGTAGCCTTACCTGTCATCAGTTGGGATGCACCGATGCTATAGGAGTAGATCAATATCTGTTTCTCTAGAACGTCAGCGGCTTGTAATGTAGACACTCGGATGACCATGGACCAACCTTTCAATAATAGGGCAGTTGGGAAACAGCTTCCTGGTTTATCTAGATACTACAAACACGTAACTTTATTATTCAATACCACCAAATCTCCTTAGAGTCTGAATGTCATGCAGGTCGATAAGAGAATGATCACTGACACATTAACCTGTTTCAGTAACGGGTTCCCAAGGGCAAACACTTAATCATAGGTTCGACATGAAAGCACCTCAGTGCATTGGTGATACTGCTGAACGGCTCATCAATCTTTGGCAAATGCCGCTATAGGTATTATAATTCGTTTCAGTGTATGCATTGCCATCTCGACTGTTCGGTAGAAGTCAACTTCTCGGCACAAGAATATTGTGTTCTGTGATCCAAGGCAACATAGCTAAGAAGGCTAATTGGGCCTTAGCCTCAGCGGTGGTTTATTACGCCATGTGTATTAGATATCCCGCGAGCTATCGGGGAGGCTTCTACGGGTGACAGTTAGGAATCTTTAATGGTCATATGATGAGAAGACGTAGTAAAGGTAGACATGTAAGTATGAATCTCCACTTTATGTATGATTATGAGGGGACCTAAAGCCTAGGAATAGAGAACGACAGTAAAGCTAGACCCAGGATGTCCTTAATGTCAAATGAACCAAATCGAAATGTCTAGCAACGGTAGGAGCCCTAATCTCATGAGTTCAAGTGCCCTTTGTACCTTGTCCCAGTGGACCAGATACAACTGCACCTACAGCTACAGTTCCGGCTAGAGCTTCAATCACTGTCAAAAAGATGGTCATGTTAGTGATGTTGTGCCCCAGTCAACGCGTCTTTAATCTCACCTTCAGCTTGCGCAATATTCCCCTTGCAGGTCTTGCATGTCAGGGTGGTATATCGATCATTGGTCCTCAATGTAGCCTTGCAGTCGGGCTTGCTGCTGCATTCTATAGTGTCTTTAGAGACATGCTCACTGCATATATCGCAACGGGCTTTTGTATAACGTGTAATAATGCACATAATGACAATTGCTTAGACGGCAATAATGGTTAATGTCAACAATGGTTAACCTTGGTGGAGAGGGACCTACAATGACAAGGTTCGGTTTCTAGATCGTACTGAGAACTGCCTGGATGAATGAATGCGAGTGATGTGCGGTGCGCTTTTTACAGCAGTAAGTCTTCTACACGCTGACAACTGGGCGATGCTCCGTTTATAAAGGACCCGAAGGTATCCCCTGTCGTGCTGAGGCCAGGCTAGCCCTTGTCACGTATAGATCGACCATGTAACATGGCGAATGGACGACTTGCGTATTGAGATGCGGTGTCACCGAAATGTCGCCTTGCCTTATGCAGTATGGCAGAGTTGTTAGCTTGTCGAATCCCCTAGTTACCAGACGTAAAAAGGGGGTTGCAGAAGCCGAACGCTAAGCCACAGAGACTTGGGAGCGTCTCAACACAATCGTCTTATCAAACCATTATCCGCTACGGCGCAGATACGGCTTACCTGAAGTTAACTGCAGTTACAGAGGTAAGAAAGACCCTATGATGGGCGTGTGTAAGTCAATACAAAGATAGGGAACAGCTTCAGAGTTAGATAGAAGTCTGCTTTGTCACATGTGCATTCATTACTATGCATCTTCCAAGACTGTGCAATACGAATCTAGGCAGGCTGACTCCACGTGAGGAGTGCAGAGTAGGCTCTAGTTGCCTAACACCTATCCATATGGCCACGGTCATCGATGCAGTGTCGGTGCAGGGCGGAAAACGGGAGGCTTCATGTACTTCCAGGTCTGAGGAGAATGAATGCCGTCTCGACGCCGTACGCCATCAAAATTAAAGACTACGGCAGGACACACACCTTGACGTGAATATCTAGTTTGGTCCCGGGTGGTATGGATAGCTTGCCGATTTGGCAGGGACAAGCCCCGTTCATCTGTGGCGGGCATGCACCATGCTAGGCGTAGTCGTCGTGCTGGTCCACCTTTATCACTTACAGGTAGGGGTAGTGATCCAATAAGCAGTTGTATGGGGCGATAAATTTGACTGGACTTGCAGTGAGATGGAAACGGGGTTGCTATTGGCCCAGCGGTAGGGCAATGGCTTCAAACCAGTGCAGTCACACCCTGGCACGCGCACAGGGCCACAAGCTGGACCCCTGCCCCCCTCCCCCACTTACTAGTCTCGATCGACCAAACCCCACCTTATCGCTTGATCGTCACAGACTGTTAGTGTATTTATCATAACGGCACGTCATGCAGGACACTGTGCCTGGTACCTACGTTTTGCGATGGCGTCGCTATGCAACCACACTACATCTCGCCCGACACACGCCATCACTCCTCACAGCATCTAGCTTAAGCGCCACGACCACGAATCGTCTGACGAGAGGACCAGCAAAAGAATTTTTATGACATTTTCTCCCCGAACGTAACGGAATATTGATCCGGATCACAAATTTTACTAGTCATGGTGCCAGTGAGCGAGCACATGCCCGTCACTCACTTACACTGCCATCTAAGCGGAGTAGGTGTGTACTTCAGCCTCGCCATGTCTACGCCAAGCACAACAACGCTGTACCTACCGAATATCGTGTGCTTTCCTGGAATGAAGAACAAAGAAGACTAGCCAGGGTGGCCGAATGTAGTACGGCAAAATATCCACGATTTTCAACTTATCAAATGGCTTGTTGTATTGGTCTGGGGAAAAGGCGTTCTTAGATATGAGATGGTCTACATAAGCCAAAAGAATTGTACTCCGGACTCTGTGGAGTGTAGCGGCGGTTTTAGACCAGCTGCTTCACACTGAGTATTATTGATAGACGACACAAGACCGTTGAGGTTATCGACTGACTCCTTGTACGACGCATTATCGACTTGCTCGAGCGTCTCAGTGATCTGAGACTTGACCTGATCAACTCTTTTATTCCCGTTTGAGAAATGGCGATGAGCATACAACTCTAGAGCGCATGAATAGGCGTTGACCATCAGCGTGCCGGGAACGTTCTTTCCAGTCAACAGGGCGTTAAGGGGGAGCCATAATCTGAGGTCTCGCAATCGTCGAAATCCTTCGAATTGCTTTGCGTCAGGTGTTGATGAGTCAAATTTGTTCAAATCCTCCGCTAATGCAATGAGTGGTTGTAACTGCGTTCCCGTATCGCAGTCCGGTCCCTGCATTTGTAATATAGTATCGAATCGATGCATCTCGACGACGAGACTTTGCAAACCACACGGTCTTTCATCATGTAGCTTTGGAGTTATCTGCCAGATGGAAGCTGAGTCGTAAGCCGCCTTAACCATATGGTAGACCTCAGACTGGTGTCCAAGTTCTTGACAAGCCTTGAGAATCTGGTTTGTGATTAATAAGTATGCTTTTTGAGACAGAAGGTTGGTGCTTACAGCATAAATTCCCCTTGAGATTGTTGTTTGACTCAACCTTCACATGTTAGTGTTTATTGGTCAGTCCGATGAACCAACACTTACATATCTTCACAGAGCCATAGTAGCGCCATTGAAGCGAGAAGTGCTTCATCTGCATGTTCTGGGCCAAAGTGGGGTATGCATGTCCTGAGATGTTTTAAAGTCATTTGCTGATACCGGTTTCTCCTACCAGTGGCGTCTTTACTCTTGGTGGCAGATGCAACTTGAAAGGCGGAAAGAGTAAGAAATCCATCCATCGCCAGCCTGGATCTGGATATAACGGAGAAGAAGCTAAGTACAATGTTTTAGCAGCAAAAATAGGTAATCTTGTCATATGAAACGAACCTTGGTAACCATGAGGAAATAATTGTGAGTTCACTCATGCCCATATTCATAAGTTGACATTGGTTCATAGCAGATTGGTAAACAAAGCACAAATCAATGACTGAGTAAGCTTCGGGTCGAAGTAGTGGCTCTATGAGTGCATCCGGGATGCGCATTGATCCTACTCTTTGCCATTCGTTCGCATAAATCTTGGTTTTGGCTAGCCATGTCCCACTTTCCTGTGAAGATGATTTTGTCCAAAATAATGCCTCTTTGTATTCACATTCGCGATTACTCTTCGTGCAGTTTCCGCTATATGCGGATGAGTAGTTGATCTTTTCCAGCATTGAAGCTTGACCTACCACTTGGGACGTGTCTCATCACAGCGGATATGCCTGTTTTTGCTGGGCCATGAGAAACACAGGTCAGTAGGTGCAACTATTCTCGAAACCCCCAGGTCTAACATACCACGTCAAGCACCCTTTGCGTGATTTTGTATGGCTGCATATGGTCAGTCAATACGCAACTCGAGTACGGACGAACGCTAACCTCTGCCTGTTTGCAGGCTTTTTCGATATCGATGACATGATTGTGAGAAATCGAGAGTCTGAGTAAGATTACCAAGACGTATGTCTCCGTGTTGCAACGAAGGCCATGGGGGATGCATGCAGAATTTATATCATGACTGACATGTGGGGAAACGTACACCACCCGCGATCCTCGAATACCCCTGCAAGCAATGCGACTAAGAGCCCCTGCATTGACCTGCAGTCATCCTGGTTGAATCAGGGGTCTGATTTACCTCCAAGATAATAGAAACACCAACACATCAGAGATCGATGACAGCAGGATATTTATTAGGCTTGGAACTATACAGGAAACTAGATGAATAGAGAAGTACAGGTTAAGCCCATCCGATATTATATATGTACTTGAAATCCAATGTGGTGTCTTTGGTTCCAGGAGTTCCCAACAATTGATGGACTCGCAGGGTCAAAATAGTTCAAGAATCCTCTTGATTTAATCCAAGCGCTATGTAAAGTTTGTGTATTATCATACAGTAGGTAGGCGGACCAGTTCTCTTCTGGATCCATTATCCATAGACGTTGTGCTTGCGCTATCGCTTCTTGAACCCTGTTTCTCCAGTCAGTCATCAAGCGTCATAGAAACAGAGCATTTGCCTACCGATTTCAGGTTACCTATCGCTTTCAACATAATAGGTAGCATCATTGTAAGACCCTGGAACGACGCTGGCCACCCCATGCCAGAGAATTCGAGCCCCATCAGCGCAAGGGACAAACAACCTGCCACTAAACAAACGAAAAAAGTCATAGTAATGGGGTGCAGCCCGTATATAATGCTCGCGATGCAGAGATGCGTCGCTGCTGGGAAAGCCCATATTGCTTCATACTTTCTACGGTCCAACAGAAAGCCCCCACCAACTCCAAAGACGACTGCTTGAAATGTTAGACATCCATAGAAAAACATGAGGTTCCGTTTTGGGGTCTCCGGATGATATATCAAAGGGTAAGCGGTGTCAGTCATCTGATGATACGTTAGATCGTGTCCAAGGATTCGAAAAGAATGACATACCTCGACACCCCAGATCGAAATGAGCGAAACACCTTTCCACACAAGGGTGGTATACGCTCGTGTATCTCTTGATATGACATAGAGGCAAATCAAAATCAATTGCAGTGCAACGGCTGTGGCTGCCATACAGGCAAAAAAGAGAGCGGAGGCCGTGGCTGGGCCTCTAGACTTCAGCACGCGTTGCTGAATGGCGTATAGCAATGGCACCAGAAAGGCAAGGCCAGCAACAATGGCCGCGTCTATGAGTTGGTTTTGCTCGGAACGATGGAACATTGTGAATAGGTAGAAAGGGGAACCGCTCCAGAATACGGTTCTGTGTAGTGGCTTAGAAAATGGGTGCCTGCGCCATGTATGTTTCCATAAAATTGCAAATCGTGGTACTTGCCGTCTATCTTGTATAGATTCGTCTACGCTCATTGTTTTTAAAAAGCAAGTTGTCTCGGATGCCAGCTTCAGCAATAGCGCCGAACCGTCCCGTCTTCCGGCCGGCCGGAACTTCTGAACATGACATACCTACCCGACAGGGCTGAGCATGCATGACTTTGTCTCCGCAAAGAAAGGGGCCCAGTAACGAGGGGTGGTAGGGAGAGACAGGGCGTGCATCTGGTGGGACCTTCATCAAGAACGCACTCGCTGCTTGTTGACGACATATGCATAAGTACGTAAAAAGAATTGAAGACGTGTAATCAGCACATCCAATCAACCGGGGTTATTAGAAACGTTTAATATGAAGACTACGCTGAGGAGACAGTGCAAAATCATGTAGATCAAAGAAAGGTTTTCCATGAAACGGATCTTGATTCGCTAATATCAAATTGGGCAATCATTCTACTTGGGAATTGAATATCAACTCCAGTCCCGAGGCACCAGATTCATTGTCCGTTGTGATTTTCATTATCCTGCAACTCAATGCTTGTTTGATTGTGATCTTTTGTAAGTGGCTCAACCCGACCTTGTTTCTTGATCTAATGGCTAATCTGCGAACAAGCCACATTAATCTGAACAACTCCCAGTCAACGATGGCAACGGAAATGAAAACTATTCTTGTCCTCGGCTTTGGAGGAACTGTTGCCGGCGCAGGAGGCCCGTATGACTACGAGAGCGGCATACTGAGCCTTGAAGAAGTATTCCGACCTGTTGTCTACGACAGAGAAAATATCAGGTTGAAGTTTGAGCAAATCTCTGATGGTGATGGCGTTGATAAGTCCAGCGAAGAAATTCTGCGACTGGCCTCGAAAGTGAGATCTAAGCAGGACCTTCCTGGTGTTGATGCTGTCCTTGGCCTCATGGGAACTGACATGGCCGGGTCGTTCATGACCGCGTATACCTGCTTTCGATGGCTTGGAATTCCCTTCATCGGCTCAGGCGCACAGCTACCAGCAACAGCCCTTGGTGCGGATGGCCCTAGAAACATTGGCGACGCGATCATGGTAGCCGTACATCGCGAGGCTTATGGTCGTGGCGCAATGTTTGTTTTCAACGGCAAGATCATGTGTGGACCCTCTATCCGCAAGCAAAGTGTGATTTCAAAAGATGCTTTCGAGTCGCTTCCAGACACGATTGGTCATGTCAAAGATGGTTGCGTATATTTCAACCGCCCGCCTAACAGCTATCCCACGCCCATACTTGAAACAATTGATCTTTTCGCGCCGTTAAAGCTTCCTCGGGTCAAAATTGAGACCCTCACCCACGATTACGACCCAGGTTGTATGAAATTATTGATTGAACTCGGCAAGGTCAAGGCTTTCGTCTTCGAGGCGATGGGAAATGGCTACTGCAATTCGCGAAGAGGGGAAATCAAGGGTTTGCTAGAGGAACATGATGTGATTGCTGTCATCTGTACGAAAACAGGAGAACCTCTTCCAAAATCCAATGCTAGCTTTGGAATCCCCGGGGGATACCTTCCTGCGGCAAATCTCGAGATACTTCTGAAGATTTGTCTATTTGCTGATATAAGCCGTCCAAAGATCGAAAAGATCATACGCGAGTGGGGTCATGTGTCGTTCCTCCAGGACAAATCCAACGCTGAAGCTCAAGCCACGACTCCAGTTGCGTGATCGTGGCCTTTTCTGATGGTTGTCTGTATTGGGGTGTATGCAGTCTTGGAGGTTTCCGAGATCTCCATGTATTGTTGTTGGTAGCTGCGAGAAGCTCTACTGTTGGCAGGTATGAAGAGAATGAAAAGGGATCTGAAGTCTCCATTGCATCACCTCAAGGGCTCTTATTTGTGACCGTGGTACTAGTTTCGTTATAATCTTCGATGATCTAGTGCAGACATTCTCCCAGAGGCAGGGTTGAACACCAACCTTATGGCGTACTATGCTTGATGGGATTTCTCTTTCTGAAGCCGTGAGGCTGGCTCGACTCCTTTTTGGGTTTGAGGTCAAGAACCTGTTCTGGGCCTTCCCGTGGAGGCATAGGGTCAACCATCCATGTTTGGGAACAAGCCCGTAAAAGTTTGCGCCAAAGCTTGCCCTGGGCTGAAGCCGCTTCAAGGATTAGCATAGCGTTCCTGTAACACTGGGCTATCTTATCCAACGCCTCGTCCAAAGAGAAGAGATTGTGGCCAAGTCGGACGTAAAGTCCCTCATTCCCTTCGACTTCCAGGAATAGAAGGACCATAACGAAACATGACGTAAGGAGAATCCGTCGAATGGAACGCATATATGCATTGGTTTTCATCGATGCAACCAAGTCATTTTGTGCATCGTCTCGCTCTGGCCTAACCTCCTTTCTGTGCATCAATCAGATTATGGGTCGTGATCAAGGGGACTCGGGTACCTACAAAGAAACATTTCGTAGTACCTTACGTTCCTGTACGCAATTTCCCAGAGGAACATATATGAAGTACGCTATTGCCGTCATGGTGCATGTGATAGCTATCGTGAAGCAAGACGCCAGTAACGGGGGGAGACCTCCGTATCGTAGGACCACAAGGAAGGTAATTAATGTTGGGAATATCTTGGTGACAATGCCTCTCGTTAAGGTGTTTGGGGAGTCTAGTTTCGTGCCTACTTTACTCTGCAAAGACTTATCGCCTTCTTTCACAGTAATGTATGCAAACTGCTGCAATACGACCTCCAGAGGGCCCCAAAATGTGGGTATGAGAGCATTACAAACGAAGGGGAAGGCGACCTTCAGCAGAGAGCGAAATCGTGAAGCTTTTTGGTGATGAGTGTCGGGTGTAATACACAAACAGAGGTACAATAAGAGACAAGCAATGACATTGGCAGCGTACATTAGGAAAAAGCGGATCTTTATCCGGCCCGTCAACAGAGGTGTTTCCTCATCCATTGATATCGAAGAGGGATGATAATGAACCGGTCTGGTGTGAAAGCAGCCGTCTGCAATACACTTCATATATAGATAACCTCTTCACCTCATGCTCATGCCGATTATGCTGGGTTCAACACCCTCTGGTGAGAGCAAACGAGAGGCTTCACTTGTCACGTTGCGCCAAGTATATTGGACAAAATGGCTGCGGCATATGCATAAGGACGAACGCGTACGTGGCATTCGCCAATCCCCAGAGACATATCCAATCGGACAACAGGTTGGTCGATGCGGTGCCATGCCGTGGCATCTCCCATCTCCATCTCTGGCCACCTGCATTCACGCAAATGCACGCAGTGTCTCGCGACGTGAGAATCGAGGCTTCCCAGGTTTAACATGATACGCGAGGTCCAAATTGTGGCTTACATGTGTTGTTTATCGCTATCGATACGGTCAAAAGTAAAACCCCGTGCATCCGGAAGCTCGCTTAGCAAGGTCAAACAATAGACTTTCGACGAACAATTGATCACGATCAGTTCAGGTGGAAGAGTATGTATTTAGTGATTCGTAATCATGAATCGTAAGCATCCAGTGTTGGAACAAAGAGAGGGGTAAGAATTTGGAAAACTGATCATCGATCTTAATCCTAATCATACCACTGGTCTCCGTCTGAAGATTCAGCTGAGTAGGCTGAGTTGGTGTCTACCCTGTCACATTCGGCACCATGGGCAGCTGTACCCGTATCCCCGAGCGATTCCACGTCTACCAAGTCGGCGTCAGGGGTATGAATCTAAGTGGAAAGCTTCTGCGCTGATGTATGATCCGGTTGTGACATGCCTTCGCCGGTGGAGACAGGATCATCGTCAGGGGGTATTGGTACTTTTTCCGGGCTTTTTCCACGCAAGGTCAACAAGCTCTTCCCAAGAGTATGTTTGTGGGGAACCATCTTCGCCAGTTTCGGCTGAGGTGGTAGGCGAGTTATCAAAGCAACAACTCGATGGCCCTACCTCATTCATTCCACCGTATATTCCCCGGATGGGTGTAAAACGGGGTATGTCTTTCATAGGGGTTGTATCGCCTCCCGTTGTATGGTTTTGGTAATTCTCCATGCCGTATTCTTTCTTGACGGCCAAAGCGCAGGTGGTATAAATAGGTAGAAGAAATGAGTATAGATATGGCTTGAGGTACAGTTATATGGGTTGGATATCTGTTACCTTGGAGGCAGATCTCCTTTCCTTAAGTACGCAAGGCGCTGTCGTATCAGGTAAAATGATTGTGCACGGCTCCATCCAAGTTTGGGCTGCATGGGCGTCGTACCCATGGATGATAAAAGGTACCACCCTGCGCTGTTCAGGTCATGCGCCGGCCCCCAACACTAGTGTACACAGTGCTTACAGCTTGCTCCGACCGGTCAAGGGGCAGCACGCACATCACCGAGCAGCCACCCGACTTCGTTCCAGTCCCAAAGGGCTTTGTTCGCGTCAATGGATAAGAGAGACTTGAGGAGACTTGCTGAGAAAGAGCGTGATGAGCGGCAATGCCGGAACATCCACAAAGAAATGAGGTTGAATTCAATTACGCATCCAATGATAGTCATACAACTTCACCTGAAGGCCGTAACGTCCGTTATGTGCGACCGTGTTCCAGCTCAAGAGGGCCTCACACCAACTACCACGTTTCGTACAGCATAAAGCTCATCTCTTGCCGATTGCAAGCGCACCTCTTTCCGTAGCGCAGCAGCAAAGACGTGAGTGCTTTCCTCGCTCTATCCCAGGACTTCAGTCGCCAAACGAAGCATCGACCCCTCAACATCGTAGTTGAAGTCCATCAGGGCGAACTTGCCTAAACTTTTGAGATCGTCTGATTCGGTCCACTCGCCAATCGGTATCTACGATTCAACAGAATTAGCAGTGAAAAAGTGAAAATCGGGAAGTGCATATCTTCACCTCGTACATATATTCCTCTATCCTCTCAAATCCAGCAGTTTCCATTGCCTGACGCAGTGCTCCGTCAGCCTCGACCAGAAATGGCCTTCCTCGCTTTTCTCCCGCTTGTCGGAAAAACTCTCCCCATTGGTACAAGTGACTGTTCTCTGTTAAGGGCCCCTTTGTGATGTTGATTCCAATGGGTCTTTCGTGAAACTCTGCAACACCCCCTGGAGCAAGGGCCTTGAAAACTTCTTTCGTGAACTTAGGCGATCGATACTTCCATTCAGATCCCGAGCATGTATATAGCCAAAGGAGGATTCCTCGAAAGTCCACCGGAGGTTGTAATCGTCGATTTGGCTAGATAGGTGGTAGCGCTGTGCTTGAATGTATCCGTGTAGCCCTACAATTCGAGGTTGGGTGGGACTAGGTTGGGTGCGATGGGCGACATGTCAATACCAATAACACGAACATCAGGGTGCTCGTCAGCAAACGCCCTGTGATATGGTTAGTCACCGTCTTGAGCACCTTATTAGAGTTGAGGAGATATACATAGCCCAGATACCTCGAAATGCACTCGTCAGTTAGATGATTGAGACCGACAAGCTAGTGTACGAGAATACCGGTTCCTGTCCCCACGTCAAGGACTCGCTTGTGGCAGTTAGCGGACGGCCTTCGTGACAATGAACATGTAAGCAATACCTTACAGCCTTTGCTTATCGTGACTTTATGAGGGCCCTCCAGAAGGTCAAGACAAACACAATGGCTTCGTTGCTAATCAACACAGCAACATACAATGTTGGAGTAGGACTTACGTATTATCCCACATTTCTTGCCGTTTGCCATCATTCGGTTCCCTGCACAAGAGTCTTAGCAAGCTGTAACTGATCAATCGTCTTTCACTTACCAATGGGAGCCTTGATATCGCCGGTCAAACTGGTACTGAAATTCCTCGTCTTCGGCGGTGTACGGAGTAGTGGATGCGGTGTCCAGGTCGGAATAGCCCTCATCATTAGGAACTGTGTCGTCGCGGTATGTAATCGAGTCTTCATATTCGGGCTGGGACGTGTCATCACCACCGATCTAAGGATCGGTCTCGGATTGCAATTCATGGTCGGAAGTATCGCTGGGTTTGATTCTCGGTGTACTTATATCGCGAAGCGGGTCATTGGCGTTGCGTGTCTCAAACTGGTATTGTGTGCAATCGCCGGTAGAGGTATGCTCTGTAACTGGCCAGTGTTGCTGTGGCAGTTGAGAAAGGCACTCGCTGCTACTGCCGGGAGGTCGAGACTCCAGTGGTATTGTATCGAACGGAAGACCGGAATCGGGGTCTTTTTGTGTAATGATGTCGAACGAGTGTACGAGGCGGTCGAGGGGACGACATGTCGGTGGCGGTCTGGGAAAACGAAGTAGGAGACTTCTGTGCAATGTCAGAGACTTATGTCTTCGGGAGGAGTCAGGAGTTACGAAAGAAGTTGTCCGGTGATCTTCAACACGAACCGTAACGCGGCGTGACGAACCTCGCAGACGGACCATATCTGGCTCGGGGCAGCGGAGTGGCAACTAGGCACGGAACACGTTGGTGGCGCGGCATCGATATCGGCCGTCAAGATTGCTAAAATTGTGAGGTTCCCCGATCTGGGCATTCTATAGCACACTTCCAGGTCCTTCCTCGTTGGTCTAAGCCCAATGCTGAGCGAACCAGCAGGACTATGAAGGGGAGTAACTCCCAACCTCAGCTTCTTCAAGAAGAGTTCCCTGATGCGATTTTGAAAATAAAAATCTCTACTTTTCAAGATGTGTTTGAGATGTCCGGCTGAATTCTCGAGACTTGGGAGTGGCAGTGGTAGACGGCACACGGGAGGTAGTGCCCAAGGCCCGAGGAGTCGAGGCGTCATCTCTGAGGCAGCCCCTTGGGAGGGGGTCGATGTTGCTATGTCGTGCTCCTCCAGCTAGTCAGAATCTTGCGGGTTCTGTTCGCGGCCTGTTGATGTCATCTGGCTTTTCTAGCTTTGACAACCTTTGTGTCGCTCCTAGCTCCACGGTTCCGGGAACGAAGGAGGATAGAGAACAACAGACATCATACGGATATTGTGCAAAGGATGGCAAGATTTGAATAACCTCGAATCAGGATGAGAAAACTTTTCATTCTAGCTTCGTTATGTACATAAAGGAGCTCTGAATCACACCGACAATTATTCCTTAAGACCCTTTGTCGCCTAGATGCAGGTGCAATCACATCGGGATCCAGTGGAGGGCCTCAATTCTTCAAACACTTGCACTTTTTCATTGCAATAATGCGTCCACGTCGCCTGCATATCGCTCACGCTGAACTTGTGGGCAGAAGGAGGGCATGTGTACTACTATTGAGTTCGAGTAGGACAGGCTGCAGGAACTACCCATTTTTTCCCACTTTATGGCGGCTTAAAGTGAAAACTATCAGCGTACTTGTGCATGCGATAATAGGGTGGCTGGCGTACTTTCAGTCTGTATCTTGATAGCGCTCATCGGCACCGAGTCGTTGTGAATAGCTTCGGACTTTATAGTAACGGTTGTGGGCACCGAGTGGTGGTGAGTAGATGTCAGTTCCGTCAGTTGTAAATCTACGAACATGTTGGCGAGGTTGGTGAGGCAGGCAGACAAGGCGGCAGCAGGAGTTGGCTTGCATGAAATTGCATTCCGTCCATGAACTGTCGCCTACCTATATACGAACACATCGAATTAATCTACCCCTGGTCAAAAAACGAGCCATTGGATTCGGGGGCGCAAGAGTACAGCATACCCATAAAAAAGTCCGGGTCCCGGACTCTTTTGTGGGTCAGCGAGTCAATTCTGCCTTGACCAATTTTAGAAATCTGATCATTTGCTTTCTTGAGAGACGCTGCATTACGCGCTCTCACTTCCTCACTTCCTCACTTCTTCTCATCTCCTACACACCTACATGCGACGATGAGTAACGAGAAGCTCCGACTCTTGGGTCACTTCCTGATCGCGTTTACTGATGGCCAAATCAATTCTCTTCCCATTGACAATCCTCTTCCCATTGAGGATAGATTGGCAGCAGGTGTATGTCTTTCTCTTTTCATCTGATCCAAACTTCCAAACGCTTACATGAGACCAGATCTTAACAGCCTGCACACCAATCGTAGAAGAGATTCCCGAAGAGTATTGGAACTGCATCCGCCAGAATATTCTGCCCTGTTCAAAACCTCAGCCGAAGGCCCCTCGAAGCAGGAAGCTGAAGAACGCAGCCTCCTCGCAAGTATCACGAGAGCCCAAAGAGGTCTCTCAGTCCTCGGGCGCAAGTGTGTCAAAGGCTTCACTGCCAGCTCCCATCAGTAATACTGAGGCACTGTCAGCAGGGCCTGTCTCATCCTCTGTAGGTCCGAAGGCGATATCAGCACAAATCTCAGCTGCCGCGAAAGATACTTCAGAAGAAATGGAAGAGCACCGCTGCTCCTCTGATGATCTTGAACTTTGGACCAAATCGCCAAAGAAGTTTTTTAGCCCCAAAGGAATTGACATTGAAACAGTCCAAGTATTTTCTTATCTCAGTGCAATCCGGGAATCCGAGGTACTCAATCGATTTCGATGGCGGTTTGTTTTGCGGCAGCTATACATATCGAAAGAGGCCTGGGGACCTTTGCCACCATACCTTTTCAGGCAAAAAGTAGGACTTGATTCTGATGGCGTATCCCCCACTTCCTATTACGACTGGCTTAAGGAGGGCAGAATATACTTCTTGCTCAGCTTGGAAAAAGGCGTTGGGGTACTGTTCTCAAAACTCAAACCTAGACATGAGTGAGTATGAAACGTTCACATTCGAGCAGCAAATATTAATATCACTCAAAGGATTACACGTCTAGCACTTCCTAAGGCCCAGAAACGATCCTGTGCCGATTCTAACACCAAGGCTGTTTCTCAGTACAAGGACGACGCCAACAAATGCATCAAGAACTTCACAGCATCAGAGGTCAAGATTCTTGGAGATAGATACGAGAATGCTGCAAAGAATATTGCGACATTCTTGGAGGAGTTGCACAAGAAGGCAGGAATCTTGGTATGTAGTGAGGAAAATAGACGTGAATTGGCTGAACCATCTGAAACCCAGAATGGGCCGACATCGAAAAGATCTCGGCATACCCTTGACTCGGCTACGGAGAACGACCCTTTGTACGATGCTAGTGAAGGTTTGCGAAGGAATTCCGCACCAGAGGCCATTGGTGGTGGCAACGGTGGCCCCGAGCTTCAAGAAGCATACGTTTATGACAGTGCTGCTGAGCCTAAACATCAAGCTTGCATGCCAGGCTCACCGGGATGTGACATCCATCCACATGGCCGCCATGATCAAGAGAATGCTACACAATCAAGCATTGGGAGTTTCACGATAAGCAATAACGCAGATGACCCGGTAACAGCTTTTGATATGTTGCATATGGTGGAGTTCGGTCTTATATCGGATCCAACATGGGAGAGTTGTTGGAATTTGGGCACGTCTATGTTTTGTTCTCCTGAACTGGAAGCATAGCGTAAAACACGATCAGTCTTTCATCGCCAGATTCAACTTGACTGCTTATCCCCATATCGCCTTTGTCTCGCTTCTCAGTTTCCATACTTTCATCATGGTTTCCCCCTTTGTAATTACGTTTCAGGATCGTTCCTGTCTTGAGCAATAACATCTTTCCCGATTCCCAATGATGAGATATGGTCTCGGTATCTAAATCTATTTCGATTTCGGCGAAATCTTGGATCAGAATAGCCACGCTCACAAAGCCCTCGCTGGTTAGAGCGCCACATTTATCAAACCCATAGACTGCAGGGACAGATGGGATACCCGGTCCTGGTTTCAAATGTACTGCGGATAGAATTTTTAGGATATCCTGAGCCTCCAGTTTTGTCAGTCAACGAACTTCTTTTATCATCTGGGTTCTGACCTTGTTGCGGAAGACTTTTTCGGAAAATTTGGTGCATTCTGAACGAACATCGTATCGATACATCGTCTTTTCCTCCTTCCTTTCCAGTGTCGGAGACGTGGATCTGACTGCCTCCTTCAGATCGTCAAATACCTGTTGAGCTTCATCCGGCAAGTCCAGCTCTTGAGCTCCATTCTGAAATTCTAGCATACCTCTTGGTGAATATGATATTGAAACCAAGGCAAGAATTGTGCAAAGATTTGGAGCAAAAGAGGTCGGTCCCAATCTTTATAGATTAAACAGCCGACGCTTTTGATACGATGTAGCACGGAGGGATGACGTAGTAGGACACAGTCCGAATTTAGAATGTTTTGGGCATATGGCGAAAGAGGGGCAGTCAGGCTGAGAAAAATTTCAATTCCGTTCAGGATGCATTATGTAAGGCTACGCAGTGGCCAATCATCGTCAACCCGTTGAACTTCTCCCAGCTCAATCGAAAAGTCCCGACATTCTACTATCTCAAAATGATCTCCTTTGTAAGTAATCAAATGTGTAAGGACAAAACGGCAAGGAGATTGCGCTGAAGTAAGTCTCGGGTGACTGTGTTTACCACCAACATGTTAGCAAGTAATTAGACGCCATGAACACCAGACAAAGAAGTACTTACTCATCAATAACTTTGTCAGTTACTTCTGCGGCTTGAAAGGCTCAAGACCATACTTCTTTTGCTCTTCTTTAGTGGCATAACTTACAATTCCACTCATTCCAATTGATTTTTGTTTGATGGGTTCATTTGGTTGCTCTTCTTTAAGGGGTTGGAAATCTCTTGTGATCTTCTCTCCGTCTTTATTCGATGCTTCTTTGGAAGTGTCCATGGTGTAAGCTCTTTGAGTTCTCAACTATCAGAGCTCTGTTCCCTGTTAGATTGATACCGGAGAGGTGGGTGAAAGGTAAAAAAAAACGTCCACAGGAATGATCACATTACGCCTTGACAAGAAGTAGCAAGACTAACCTCAAAGTACGTGAAGTGTTTTATGTGAACAAAGATAGTTTATGTAACAAAAGGCATCAAAGGTGAACTTGATAACTTGCTATCATAATTTCGATCGGAGATCAAAGAAACATCTTATACTTGAACGAAGTTGTCTCCCTCCTCACTTTTCACCACCATCAACACCACTAATAGAGGACCCTAACCAGACCTCAGGGATGATATGCTCGACCAACACAAGATCTCGCAACAACCCTGCAGGTGCGGCACTACATCAAGGTGATCGGTTCATGGCGGTTGCATGAGATGGTCTTATGGTGACCGCGTTTGCCTCGTTCTCGCAAAAACATGGTGTCATAGGCTGCGACATACAGCCTCTCTTTCCGCTCTGTTCTGGCTTGGCTTCGGTGAGCCGCCACCAGTGAGCGTCACAACATGTTCCTCTGGTACTAGCCATTTGTCTTTGCACTAGGGTAAGGGAGATGCATTGCTGTTAAATTTTAGCTATCAACCTCTAGCTCGGCCACATATGCGGCCTGAAGTGACCAAGCTAGCTTCACATCCCTCGATTCGCGATAGTTCCCACAGACCTTAACGTGGATATGCTCCAGGTCTTACGGACAATTCTATACATTTCTAACTGTTCCAATTGATAGATTGAATTCGTCTTTCTCCCACGGCTGAAAGCCCGAATATAACTGGCTGTATCTCATATGATGCAATAATAATTGAAAACCTATCATAACTCCAGCCTACGGTAAGGTGGCTGCCATCACATTGAGCGTCCGATTGTCGGATCAGACAGCCAGCTCACAAGGCGGCCTATGTAAATGCTTATCCTGGTGCTACATAGCAGCTAGTTTACCAACATCAACAAATACACATACACATATAATAACCCTGTAAAAGCAGCATGATGTCGAAGTGTTGAGTTCATAGCAGTTGCATGAGACGGTCTGGGCGAATCGTAACCTACAATATACAATCTCTTCTGTTCAGTTCTGGTTCACCTTCTGTATGCAAGCCAAGGTCTTTCATCTCATTTGCGATGCACCAGGGGTTTCGTTGGTTCAGGGTAGACTTTAAGATATCTATCTGGCGGAGTGATATCGACGCGATCCACTGTCCGCGCGAGCTGCAAAGCTGACCGATCCACTGTCCGCGCGAGCTGCAAAGCTGACGGATCCACTGTCCGCGCGAGTTGCAAAGATGACGGATCCAATGTCCGCGCGAGTTGCAAAGATGACGGATCCACTGTCCGCGCGAGCTGGGACTCACTGCCCGCAGCCTGTCAGATCCACGGACCCACGGTAGTGTTTTAGATAAACCCTGCGCAGTGGAGCCCTTAGCACACAATGATTCACTCCCGAGGTTGTCTGATCCTTCCATGTCGGTTGGGCTCCAACAGCTAAGGGTTAGTGCCTGGCTAGTAGTGTACTTCAGCTATCCAAAACGCTGGTTTGAGCGATCGGCTCTGAGGACTGTGAACCCTCACTATTGCGATCCCAAAATTCACAGCTGTGTATCATACGCAAAACATGGCAAGTCACCCTATACTCTGTCACAATTCTGAGTCTAGCACTAATCTGCGTAGAATTCCCCCGAGGATCCTAGCGAGGATCTTGACGAATCCATGTGGGAGTTGGAGAAGGCGATTGATGTAGGAGCTGATGTTTATAAGGAGGGAACACTCTTGTGGAAGGGCGCTGGAGCGTATTTCAAGGAGCCTGGCAAGACGGAATGGACCAAAATGAGGGAAACTGCGCAATGGAAAATACCAGGGGGATGTGAAGTCCTCTTGACGGGAGGGAAGATCAAAAAGATAAGCTAAGAAGGAGTGTATTGATGTTGACGCGGCCAAAGTTGTGCGCGCACTTCCGCGGCAGTGTTGGCATCTACAGCGAGAATGAGCCGAACTGGGCAATCAGTTGCAGGAGGGACTTCTATCGTCAAACATTTCGAACGCATAGCACCTCTTGAGGCTTCTTCCAAGCGTTGTGGACTGTGCCGAACTCCGTTGATGAGGAGATTTCCCAAAAGTTTTTCCCAGGCATTGACTTCAGTCGCCTCGAATCTTACATTGCCTAGCAACACCAGTCTTGTTCCTCCTGGCTCAACGATGGTCCTCTGTTGCCCTTTCTCTTCAATTCGCACGTTGAAAAACTTCAAGGCGACATACACTACACTCGGAGCCTCTATGTCTATCACGATTTTGCATTGGTTGGGGCCGAGACCGAATGATAGCAATACGGAAGCCTTTGAGCCTTGTTTGATGATCATGTCCCCAAGTTCAGCCTCAAAGACAAAAGGTAGCTTGCTGGCGTTCGGGTATGCATAGTCGCACCCCGGATTGATAGCAAACGGCAAAAAACTTGTATCACCAAATGTATCAAGCTCTGTGTTTATCTGACCATTATTTGATCGTGAAATGGTATTCGAGTCGTTCCGTTGTAGTGTGGTATCTGATGCCATATAACACGAGCTGTCGCGTCTAGTTGCATTCGATTGGCGACACCGGTCGTCCCGCGAATCGACCCGTCGTCGCTTTGGAGGGTTCGGCACGGCAGGACTCGGCACGGCAGGACTCGGCGGTGGGATAGGTGACTGGGAAGGCAAGGCAGATGGCTCAGAGTTGTCAGGTGCTTCAAGGGGTAAGTCGTGAATACCCAACTGAAGAAGTTGTCCTAAATGCTTAGCAGTCGTTCATTAACCCGCGAGGCGAGATTACTTACTACGACGTTGAGACGCCCGACTGGAACGATAGAAAACATGCTGGACAAGCGCGATCAAGGAACCATTCGGCTTAGCTCTTGATGATACCTGATCAGCAACCTGCGAAATATGGGTTGGTGAAAAGGTAGATAAACATTGGCGTGTAGGTTCATCGGTAAAGAAATACGCTAGCCAGGCCCAGAAACCTTTGGCTATAAAGAATCGCGACACTTCATCTGAACCGAAAGTCTCTAGGGATTTATCGAGTCCAACTGGCGCTTGGGATGATGTATGTTTTGCCTGCTCGAGGTAACCTGACATTTTCTGGACAATCGCATCCGCGTCCATGTTCGCCGTAGCCGAGGTCGCTCGTCATTCGCTTGCCTGGTGAATCAGCGGGTGAAGAGGACACGGAAGCAAAAATGCCCACGCGGTAACGCGCGGGGTTAGATATCTTCCAAAGGCTTGGCAAAAACAAGCCTCAGTGACAGCTGGCGCAAAGAACAGCTTGGAGCCCGCGTGGTAAGACGCGGCCTTTGACAGCTTACGTGGCAACATAACAGCGAGCCGTTTGATTTTGCCCCACCCACGCTATCACCATATGCGTCGTGATTTTTCTAGCTGTTAACGGACCCCCGTAAAGCCCTCTGCTTTCACGCTAGCGTCTTGTTGCATGGTTGTAAGGCGTAGCAGGCTCTGCAGCCAGCGTATCCAGCATGATTTGTGACACAACAGACACTGCGCATCAGGCAACTTCAACTCCGGCTGGTGGTAATAGAGAGCACACAGCGGAGGACAAAGAAGAGGGGAGAGGATTAAATAGCCACATCATGCCCACTCTTGGTGACAACAGCCCCACTTGACGAGGAAGAGGCTTCAATTTAATTACTGCCATCAGAGCTTTATTTTTTGTCAATATGAGCGCAAGTTCGGGGGAGTCTGGCTTCTGCATATATTGCGGCCATTTTTTGAATGAGCACACCAAGCCAAGCCGCTCGCTATGCAAGAACCGGGCCTGCAAGAAGCGCTTTCTCATCTGCCAGGCGCCAGTACATAACACTACTGGCTGGAGAATATGCGACATTCCATGTGGCTGTGGCTCCGCATACTACCCTGACAACGCCAACGCGGCCCGTCCGCTGGAACCGGCAGAGTACGCGTCGACTCACCCTCTGTCTGAGTCTCCATCAAGCGGAGGGGAGGCTGCTCCTGCGAGTGACCCAATCTTCGTAGAGCTCTGGGAAAACAACGGCTATTGGGAGTTCGGTCACAATGGCATGATTATATCATCCTCCCGCAAGGATTGGAAGCCCTCGCGTCAGTTTTACGAGGGACGATTCTGGGACTGTTGGCGGTGGAATGATTATGCCACCTGGGTCCTGCCTAGCCAAAGCCAGCAGTCGACGGGCAAGCGAGTGGCGTATACGCACGGACGCAACGTTTCTAGCTCCACAGATCCTGTCACTTGGACGGAGGAGAGGCTGGCTGCAGAGACTCAAATGACGTCTGGAATGGCGGGGCTAGCTCTTGAGGGCGGAAGCTCCTACCAGGCTCAAGATGAAAACGTCTACGTCTCTGCGCGATTGTATAAGAAGGATAATTCGATGGTGGAGTTCAAGCACAATGGCCAGGTAATTAAGTCAAAGATCACAAGCTGGGCTACCGTCGACGATGGATTCGTTTTTAAGAGCAGTACATATGGCTGTACATTTTTTACCGAGGTGATCAAACCTGCGAAGAAATGAATGAGCGACACATTCCATTTTATTTTAGCCATTCAACAGGTGATTAGTTAGTCGCGAGATGACGGGCCGCATTTACCCCGACACTCATGAAGCAACCATAATAACAACCGAGGTTGATCCGTGCATACCTCCCCTATTTGCTCATACATAAACACCTGTGCTTCCCGTTCCTATTTCTCAACAATCCCATCTCCTGTCATCAAAATGCGATACAAGCAGCACTGTTAACAAGCCAGCCAACCATGGCGACTAAAAATGCCCCGTCTGTCTCTACCCCGTCAACTTGCACGTCATCAACTGAGCGATCGTCTACTTCGACATCTGGGAACTCGGCTACCAACGTGCAAGATACTCGATTCATTGATGAAGAAGATGATCCGCTTATACCAAACCGTGAAGATGAACGCCAGACTTTTCGTGAAGGCAAGGCGACATGGGAAACATTTTTAAGACAAGCGAAGAAGATACCTCGAGGCCTCTGGCCAACAGATGCGCTCAACCCGTACGTCACTCTTGTGGACGTGCCGAGTCTACCAGAACAGTTCCCTTGTAGCGAATGGCTTCGCGGCAGGCCTTGCTGGGAGCTGTCCCATGATATAGGGAGCACAGTGGATGAAGATCCGAATGCTCAAAACAAGACAAGCCTTGCGTATGGTCGTCTTGTCTCATTTCAGTTACAAATCAGCGATCCGATTCGCTGTGGTCTATCCCCAGATGCAACATCATACGCCTGCAGTAGTCCCGAGACGGTCGACAGCCTCGCCGTGTTGGTCATGTGCTGGTCTTACATACTTTCGGCTCGATTGCTTGAGATGCAAGACCTTAGGGTTCGATATACAGACAATCGCTTGTGGCCTGTTGTGTCTAAAGGCCAGCAGGAAAATACAGCTGACATTGACCTCGAGGGCGCATCTCCTTCGCTTGTTAGATGGCTCTGCGCGATTCTAAGCCCTACAATGGGTTGGCAGGCTGATGGTTACACGCATTTACCGCCATGGGCAGCATCCTTCAATACAGACATAAGACTTGTCGTTGAAGCTCCGGATATGGCCAAAGATATATGCTCACCGCCAGACTCCCACGAAGCTACGGCACTTCTTATCGAACTATGCCGCTTGTTTGACTTGGGCTCAAAGTTGACCGAAGTTTCTGACTTGGAACCCTTACCACCTCACAAGGCTTCATTCTTGGCTGTACTCGCACTCCCTTTCTATAACTCCTTGAAACTTCAGCCACAGCTACCACGCCCACGTCTTGTCAAGTCACGAGATAATGGCACATTCAACACATCCCATGAAAAGCAAATTCATGAGTATCTCTATCATGTACGTTATTTCATGACCTTTAGCGCTCATCCAATATCTATTGGGTCCATTATATGGAGCGTCTTCTGGCAGCCGGACGTCGATTGCAATCTAGTTGGTCCATGGCTTGCATCAGTCCTGGAAACACTAGACCAGACTATCGCGCAAAAGGAGGTCGAGGTCTTGCTCAAGGTCTTTCTTTCACGCCGACCTAGGATTGGGTTGTGGTGGGTGGCTCTCTTTTTACTTGGCGACCCAGCTCTCTTTGACTTGATCAGGCGATACATGACGACGCTCGAAGAAAAGTACGGCTTCGGGTCCTTGTCGTTTCCGGATCCGATGGTGTCCGCCTGGACTGGGTCAAGGCAATCATTCATCGATTTCGATAATGACCACGTTTATATGAAAACATCCGATTTAGTGTCAGCAGCTGATCTACTCCGATGCCGGTTCAATTTCAAACTTCAGAACTCAGCTTCTACCACTTGTTCCTGGCGGCCCTTCGGTGTTATAAAGAAGGAACTAGTAGAACTCGAATCTTGGCCGCAGTTGGAAACCAAGTGCACCCGTAGGTATAGCAAATTTGTCTGGTATCTTGGGAAAGACTTCTCAAAATTTGATGAAGGTTTTCGGACAGATACGACACAGTACATAACTAACGTGCCCGACAACTTGGAAATGCACACTTGCACTGCGCATTCAGAGAAAGATTATTATGTCGACAAGAGGTGCCTATCCAAGAAATCGACGCGCAACATGATGGTCTCTTTGGTCGAGGACGCTAGAGGCGGTCGCCATTGGACGAATACAGGTTTGCAAGTGAGAATGGAGCGTCTCAGGTGGTTATATGAATGGGAAGGCCTCGTCGTGATGGAGCAAGCAGTGGATAAAAGTAAACAGTCCATGACTGAACAGGTCAAAATGTATTCGTTGGTTGAGGGATGGCTTAGTGGTCTATCTGCTGAGCAGCATCAAGGATCTGCGCAAGAATGAATGACAAATCGATTAAGGAACTATCCCACGTTGGCTTCAGGCTGGATTCTCGCGGTCTCTTGTTTACACATTCATTACGAAGGCGTTTAGTTTAGCCCAAGTCGGAATTGTTGATAGTGTTAGGAATAAGAGTACGCTGCGCTGAACTTCACCGTTGTGGCTAAGGTATGGTATACGTCTTCTCGCTTCCCCCCCTATGCTTTGTATCACGAAGAACAAGAACGATTCAAAGCTCACCGTTCGGCATTTTCTATCCGGTCCTCCAAATCATCTCTCAAATCTTTGTTAACCTTTGGCTCATGTATCTTAGAGATAGAGGCGCATCAATCCAGCATAAGTCAGCCAAGTTGAGCATGAAAGGGTATGGTCATATACTCTATGAAAAGGTTGTTGCTTGGAGGATTCACATTGTCAGATCTCAAACTAAAAGAACATAGCAGGAGTTCAACGTGGATCATTTGATATCTGCAACTATGGAAGCAGTAGGTAATGCGGCAACAAATTACTCAACAAGATGTTGACCATAATGGGACGCAAAAAGAGCCTTTCAGGCATCGCTAACTAGTTCCATGTGGTCGGGGTCTTCCTGAATGCTGTGAAGGCAGTTTCTTAACGCGTTGAGGGCTACTATGGCCTCTTCGATCCTTCGGGGTAACAGCGTTTTTTGGAGCATGTACCGCTCCAGGTCATCTTTCCCTGCTTGAGAGTTGGGACATGGCGATGAGTTTACATCTGATGAGCTCAACATAGCATTGCGAAATGATGAACGCCGCCTCCTCCTCCGAATCCCACTGTACCTACCGCTCATCGTAGATTTTAGAGTAGTTGGTGTGTGTGGTGTTGACGATCCAGTTTCTCCTTCTGAATCTGGCACCACAAAATTTACGAGACTTCCAGGGCTATCTTCCTCGTCATAGCTTGTTTCACTATCGTCATCTTGGAATGCGGTTATTAGAAACATGTGTCTGTTAGGGTGGATGCGGTCGCACCTGAAATCTGAGTTGTTTGACTCATCAAGTCGAAAAGACTGTCCTGCTCACGGTTGTTACAGCTCATGGTCTCGAGCACAAATAGTGACCGGTACAAAGCACAGAACGGGTGAGGGTTTATTCATGACGATTGCGGAACTATAGTAATATATAAATATAGTGTTCTTCTGACATATCTCTCCTTTGGTCCTTTTAGTCCTTTTGGTCCACAATCAGCCAAAAGAAGACGAACATGTGATGCGTTTGTCGCCCCTCCTTCATGCCCAATTATCGATGGAAGACACGCCTTGCGGGATAATCTGGTCCTTTTTACATATATTACAGAATACCTTCTTCTAGTGTACAACAACAACAAGTCTATTACGCCCGGTAGGCCAACGCCCAAAGGGCTCTGAAGCTAAGATTACCTACACTTCGCTAGTTATTGCCTTGCTCTCGTCAAGCCCAGACGATTCTCGCCTTGTTCCTTCCAGTCCAGTCATCGCTCTTCTCCTTGGTCCTCCTTGGCGTTAGTAGTAGCAGGTCAACTTGAAGCCCAATTCCTCCAAGTGTTCAGTTTCCTATCTTCGGCGGCTGAAGCGGTGCCTGCTGTTGACTATTTGAGGGCGTCGTAGGTTATCGGTTAATGTTGATAAAATGTTGCTAGGTGAGTGGTGTTCCTGTCATCTCTGTTCTAGGTGACCTGTAGCGATCGCGAATCTGATTGTGGCTCGTACTGCGTCCATGTTTGGCGTCCATTCCTGACCGTCTGATGCTGCCTTACCTCCCAGATGAAAGGAGAGGTTGCCGCGTTTCTCATTCGTACACTGAAACATCTCTTTGCGTTGTGTCGTCTATTTCGCGCATCGGAAGAGGAAATGCTCTACCGTTTCCTTTGCCCGCCTACATGAGCACTCATCCGTCGGTGCTGCCCTGATCTGATATAGATAGCCGTTCAGTCGCGCTATTCCGGTTCTGAGCTGCGTAAGCACGCTAGCCTCCTTCCATGACAACTGGTCGTATAGCAGGCGAGTATGTTTTCCAGGCAGAGCTGAGTCGACCTTTCTAGAATGCCTGCCAACTCCATCTGGTAGCTTCCTCTCCGTTCGTAGATGTGCCCTTGTTCGATTGAGAGTTGTGGTCTTTGCTTTGGCGAATCCTCTCTGTGGCGTCATGTACGGCTCCGTTGCGTGACGGGCTGACGTCTTGGCTGTCTTCTGGATCTTAAGCTCGCTGTCGGGCGGTAGCTAGATGAGGTTGACTCTGTTCCCATCTCTTCTAAGCTTCTCTACAGCATCATATATCTCCCGAATATGCCCTTGGCCTGATTGTTGGCGGGGATTACCTATAGCTTGTGCCACTGATCTATTACTCGTTAAGATCACAATAACTCGATATTTAATCTCTGGCAGACAGCCGAGGCCATGAGCAATCGCTGCTAGTTCGGCTGTGTAGGGGTTGTGTTCTTCCCTCGTACCCAGGGTGACCGAAAAGATATCGTTGATCTTGCCGGCTCTTGCCACAGATATAGGGATTCTGGTAGCTCCTCCCATGCCGACCAGACCATTCCGCGCGGAGCTGCTTGTCGCTATCCTGACCGCCCATCCTGCTTTGGCTAGCTCTTTGCTCTTGTCCTCTTCTTCCTCTCCTTGACTGTTCAGTATGACTTGTAGGCGTGCCTCCCATGGCGCGGGGGTGAAATGGCTGAATGACTTCTATGGTATCCTTTGGTAGCTCTCTGCATACGTCCGCAATACGCCTGAGAGGAGATATGAAGCGTCTGAACGCTTTGATTCCTCGTAGGAGATTCCGGACCGGATTGGTTCGCGGCAGCGTGTGTATGTCTACCCATAGCTTGCTTGCTCTCCTCCAGAACCGTTCGTGGATGGTCGCTATGTGGGCTTCAGCCTCCGCTACTCCTGTCACCACGCTTGTAAAGGACCCTATGATTGCTTGTGCTCCTATTCTCTGTACTCGCTGGATGGCATACGCCGGTACTGTTTTGCACGCATGCATCCAGACGTTGGAGGCATAGTCCACCACAGGCGCTACCATGGCTGTAAAAAGCTGCCTCGTTGTCGAGGGAGCCATCCCCTTAAGTCGTTTCAGTTCCATCACAGCTCCTAAACCCTTCGTTGCTGCCCTTGCGATGTGCTGTCTGTAGCGAAGTCGCGCGTCCATGATGACCCCGAGAACTTTGACTTGATCCTTCGGAAAGACTCTCTCACTCTTGATGGTGAATGATTCCGAGTCTACCCTTCCTGTGTACCTGGTGAAATGTATGATTGCCGTCTTTTCTGCCTCAAATGTCGCGCCGCTGCGTCTCTCCCAGTCAAGTGCTTTGTCAATTATTGCTTGTATTCCTCTCCGGTTGCTCTGGGCCGTCGGTCCCGATACCCACGCGGTGTAGTCGTCGACGGAGGCGATGGCCCCGCCATTCCTATCGATCTGAGTCTGCACTAGATCTGCGTTGAAGAACAGAAACAGTATCGGCGACAGGGGCGACCCCTGCGGAAGTCCTGCTTGTGGTAGAGGTTGGCTTTCGGAACTTTGGCCATTGATTACAATGGTTGCAGTTCGCTCTGAACAAAAGGCATCGATCCATCGTAAGAGACCCTCGGGAATCCCTCTTGCCTTCATCCGCTGCAGCAACCTCTCTTTACACACACCATTGTATGCGCCTTTCACGTCGAAACTGACGAGGCTCACGACATGGCGTCAGCGCCATGCTGAGAAGATATGCTCTTGTAGGAGTATGAGGGCTTGCTCTGCTGACCGCTGCTTGCGCGCACCGAAATGGTTGGTTGGAAGAAGCCCGTAAGCCTCCACCGCATAGGAGATTCTCTCGGCGACTACCGACTCCAGCACCTTACCCAGCGTGGCGAGAAGCGAGATCGGCCTCCAAGCCTTCGCGATCGTATAGTCATCTTTCCCTGGCTTCTTGAGTGGGATGATTCGAGACTTGCCATAAACTCTCTGCCAGGGTTCAAATCCACGACACTACACCAGCACTTCTGGTGTATTTAGAATCACCTAGTGATCCGTGCACAAGTGCACGAATCCTGTTGCGCCACGTGCAACCCCTGATTCCACTCCACTGAGCCATGATGTGTCGTGGATTTGAACCCTGCTCTCTGCTCTTATTAAAGGACCATTTGGATATCAACTGGGGATAGAAGAGTATGGATTGCTATTAATTTTAAATCATGAACGCATCCCATATCCTAATATTGCGGTTTAGCAGGCTAATCTTATAAGGCGTAGCTCATCTCGTTTCCTTGCATTGATGTTTTATCAGTGGATGTCGTTGAGACAGTGTTGAGGCTCTTGAAAAAGTGGAGACAAATTAGGCAGCCCAGAGCATGTCGGGCGAGACAAGGTCCCGGCTTGGTGTCAGACATTACGTGTATTCGGTCCATTGATCCAGATTGGTATATTCATCTTGTGTTCTGTTTAAGTTCTGCCCCTTAGAGGTTTTACCATTTCGGTTGTAACCTTAACGTATCCCTGCTTGCACGTGACACCCAGTGCCTGTTCAACACTTGGCTTAACCCCCCGGTGCAGGTGGTTGAAAATAGCATTTACTTTACCCAAAACTGGCTTTTGCTTATTACGCAAGATTTATATTAGCTATGTGTTACCATCTACTATCACTGCTTTTTTAGGCTGCTACTCTGTACGGCAGTACAGTAATATTCACATCGGTTGTCCTTTCTCCACTATTAAATTCTTGGTGCACAGACATTTTAAGGAGGAGGGGTGGGCATTAGCACTGTCTGCGCACTGTCGAAATTGTCCGCATGGCTACGTCAACCTCTAAGCCTTTCGTCAAATACATAACTGTACCGTGAAGGGTACCTCTTCCGGATCCAAGTAGCACCATCGCTAGAATGCGCTTGCAGATAAGCAGCGGAGACTGTTGAGCATTTTCTCTTTCGATGTACAAAATGGACAGCGCATAGGACTGAGATGCTGCAGTGTATTGAGACGCTAAGAGAAAACCTCTCGTTCTACTTAGGGGGAAAGTCACCATCAGATGACACCAAATGGACGCCAAACATGCAGGCAGTCTATGCAACTATACGATTTGCGATAGCCACAGGCCGACTTGATACATGGTATTAAAGTCAGATTGTAATGACCTTACCTACTTATCCTTACTAACTTACCCACACTCTACATCAAACACCCCATGTCATGAAAGCGGACATCGTTTTAGCCGCCGTAGATAGGACGCTGAACACTTGAAGAATAGCCTTCAAGCTAGTTCGCTAGCAATGTTATTGAATCACGGGAGAACGCAGGAACAGCAGAACAGAAAGGAAAAGAGCAATTAAGGAGCAGGCGCTGTATGGGCTTGAGGACACGAATTTCAGATTGATGGCGTAAAACCAACGTTCAGTCCGGCCTATTCCCATGCATCCATTCCATAGCGATTAGCCTTCCTTTTTTCGATCACTAAGTTATCCGGGGAAACGCAGCGAGTTTCTGGACGGGGCAGGCCTGGGGCAGACATGCTAGGCGGTGATTGGTCAAAAACAGGAAACACAGTGCTTTCAGCTCACTTTCTCGCACTAGCTTTGGAGGGTCCTGAACTCCCTGGCCGCCAATCGGTTGAAGTCGGCTCCCATTACGCTCAACGATCCAGTACTCTCGACCTAGACCACTCGCCCATGTTTGCAAGTAAACGTAGTGGAAAAGAGAATCGAGATTTTTAAAAGCTCGCGTTTAGCCGAAATAATAACGCTTTTCCTGCATCTGGAGGTTAGAGAAATGTCGTTTTAATAGCTAAAAGCTGGCAGTACGGAAACTGCACCCGCCGCGTTAGAAACCATCGTAGGAGCGTAAATATAGATACTCGGCGGATCAATCTCCAGGGAGCAAAGAAGGCCAGGACTGAGAAGACCTGGAATTGACTTTAGGATCTTCGTAAGTCCTTTTCTCGCGTCCTCTGGAATGTGGTGTTTGTCGCAAAGGTGGGTTGTGACGCGGGAGTCAGCAATCGAGATAGCAGATTAGCATTGCTTGCAAATGAGTGCATGTGAAGCATAATCAACGAAGAGCTGAAGGCTACCCAATAATTCTATAGCGGAAAATCTCAGTAGGGCGAAGCGAATGGTCAAAGCAGCAAATCTAATAATCTTTGAGTGAACCTGGAGGTCTATGATGATGATAGAAAACCACCCCATAGGTTTGCCCCGACGACTTGTCGCCATTAAGCCGTCCCTGACAGGGGCAGAGGCAATGGAGGCGTTTGTGACCCAACCAGCGTGCACGGATAAAAAGTGTGTAATTTAATGAAGATAATGAGGACAGGGGGTCAGCGCACGGACGGAAAGTGTGTAGTTTATTCAATTACAAGCAGTCCTTAGTACAATAGGTGTGCATAACTATGGTGGTAGGCGTAGTGGGGCCTTTCCAGACTTTTGACTACTCACTTTAACCGACTGCTCGTCGACCGTAGCGCGTCACCGTCGGTAAGAACTGGGCTTCTAACTTCATTAAGCGGCAACCAGAGCTCACAACGCGTTTTAATCGTAAATGTGATTATCAAAGAGCCAAATACGAAGATCCAACTACTATTCGAAAGTGGTTCTCGCTTGTAGAGAGCACATTGCGAGATTGTTCATGCTAGCAAGTGTGTCGGGATGATCTTTGCCCAGCATCTTCGCCCTAAGCTCGAGTGTTTGTCGATGTATCTGCTCCGCATCTTCATATTTGCCCTGGTGATAGAGCACATTTGCGAGATTGTTCATGCTAGCAAGTATGTCGGGATGATCTTTGCTTAATACCTTCTCCCTGAGCCGTAGTGTTTGTCGATGCATCTGCTCTGCCTCTTCGTACTCCCCCTGGTTATCGAGCACATTTGCGAGGTTGTTCATGCTGGTTAGTGTGTCAGGATGATCTTTGCCCAGCATCTTCTCCCTGAGCCCGAGTGTTTGTCGATGCATCTGCTCTGCCTCTTCGTACTTCCCCTGGTGATAGAGCATATTTGCGAGGTTGTTCATGCTAGCAAGTGTGTCGGGATGATCTTTGCCCAGCATCTTCGCCCTAAGCTCGAGTGTTTGCCGATGTATCTGCTCCGCATCTTCATATTTGCCCTGGTTATCGAGTACATGTGCGAGGTTGTTCATGCTAGCAAGTGTGTCGGGATGATCTTTGCCTAGCATCTTCACCCTTAGCTCCAGCGTCTGCCGATGCATTTGCTCTGCCTCTTCGTACTTCCCCTGGTTATCGAGCACATTTGCGAGATTGTCAATACTGATAAGTTTATCAGGATGATCTTTGCCCAGCACCTTCTCTTTCAGCTGAAGCGTCTGCCGATGCATCTGCTCTGCTTCTTCGTACTTCCCCTGATTATCGAGCATATGTGCAAGGTTATTCATGCTAGCAAGTGTGTCAGGATGATCATTGCCTAGCATCTTCACCCTTAGCTCCAGTGTCTGCCGATGTATCTGCTCCGCATCTTCATATTTGCCCTGGTGATAGAGCACATTTGCGAGATTGTTCATGCTAGCAAGTATGTCGGGATGATCTTTGCTTAATACCTTCTCCCTGAGCCGTAGTGTTTGTCGATGCATCTGCTCTGCCTCTTCGTACTCCCCCTGGTTATCGAGCACATTTGCGAGGTTGTTTATGCTGGTTAGTGTGTCAGGATGATCTTTGCCCAGCTCCTTCTCCCTGAGCTCCAGCGTCTGCCGATGAATGTGCTCTGCATCTTCGTACTTGCCCTGGTTATAGAGCACATTTGCGAGGTTGTTCATGCTGGTTAGTGTGGTAGAGTGCTCTTTGCTTAATACCTTCGCCCTAAGCCCGAGTGTTTGTCGATGAATCTGCTCTGCATCTTCGTACTT
>ONZP01000309.1:0-79749 GCA_900312805.1 Fusarium torulosum
GAACCGTTGGACAGCCATTGTTGGAGCAGGTGATCTTTGCACCGGCTGCGGTCTCGGAGTTGCAGTATGCTGCGGCGCCATGCTGGATGTAGAACTTGAAGTTGCTAAAGTCTGTAGAGGTGACGCCAACGGCTGAAGACTTTATAAGTATATAGTATGTAGGGAGGTGGGAACATGGTGTTTACCTCTGTCTTCAAGAGAGTTGGCGTAGTCTTCGAGGGCTACAGGACTGGCTACCGCGAGGGTGACAGCTGATAGGAGTGATAGAAGAAGCATGGTGGCAGACAGGGATAAGTATATGTGATAAAACGATATACAATGAAATACAACTCCCTTCAGAAAGGATAGTCAAGATTGAAGCTGGCCCTGATATCTCAAGTCATGAGTATTCACATCGTGAGGAGGAGGACGCATTATATATGTCTTTTTCTTCAGCTCCCATCACAATACCCGCCCACCTCGAGCTCAACCCGTCCCATCACATTTATCCCCATCCATCTTGGCACATAGAAAAATCACATAGTCGGTCTAATAACCGCCCAGGGGGTCCCGCAAAGAAAGGGAAACCCGAAATGAAGGTCTCTGTCTCTCCCGACAGTCTAACTAATCCAATCCTTCGTGGTGCGTTCTCTAGTCATCACCCCGCATTCTTGGCTCCATGATCCCAGCAACACGCTCCCTCCTAAAGACTCTGTGAGTAGTTTTTCCTTGGCCGGTTTCCCGTTGGGCCCGGATGAGCTTCCAATACGGGCAACGACGATCTCGGACCACGTGAGGGTGGTGATGAAGGTGGGCGGCAGGGGTGTTTTAGGGTCTATTACGGTCCTTGCGAGTGGGTTGACTGCCGGGGCTGTTCAAACTGTTGGGAATGTAGGGCTTTCCGTATATGGTCTATGCTCTCGAGCAAGAAAGAAGAAGAAAACAGACGAGTAAAAGAGAAAAAATAGACAGAGTCGTGTGATCTAGTCAGTCGTGAAGAGTGGTTGGTTGACTATAGCTTTTGGTATCACTGTGACGAGTACACCAATTATAGTACACCAAGGTCAACTATCTATTGGATTTTACCGCCCAAGCTACTGACTGATATAAACCACCTTTTGACCAACCATCTTTCACAGAAGATTCCCTCCATTAGTGACTATCATTGATCAACAGGGAGTTAACCCCGAAGCATACTGCAGCCTTCTCGATGCAGTTCTGCTCAGACTTTAATCCTGAGGATCCTTTTACTCGACCTTGACCGCCAGCAACTGGAACTTGCATGTTGAGTTTGCGGGGGGGATGGATTGCAAGGTTGTTTTTGACGGAAAGGGACTTTTTGTCAGATGCAGGCTGCGCTGGGGGAATGTAACAAAAACCTGTTTTTGATCGATTTGATTCGAACAGATCTGGACGAAGTGCCGATATCTGGGGAATAACCCAGTAACAATTGAGCCTAATTTTACCGAGTAATAACTGAGCCTAGTTTTACCGTTGTCAATGCAGCAGCATTCAGTTCTTTGCTTTTTTGGGACACTGCATATGACTGATATGTTACAGTATTGGCAATCTTTCACGTCGATTGCATTCTGCCCTCCAATTATTAATTTACAGTCTCACAACCTTTTTTCAGCTGCAAGTGATATGTCTTGACACCTCCCTATTTCATCAATCTGCACACCATCTCATCCTGTTGATGCAAGACGGGCCGGCGTAAGCGCATCTCTCGACGCTACCTATTGTCGTCATCTTCTCTATCACAAAGGCTGAGGCCGAGAGACATGATAACCATTGATCATATAGTTTTTTATACCAGGTACTTGTAATTATACAAATACTTGCCTTACTATAGAGGTATCGATAATTCATCAGGTCAATCATATTACACTTAATTTCCCGAGCACTCATCGTATCATCCGCCACATTAGAACACATCTCCAATTCATCCCGCCATCACTTGTCTTCTCCCCGCTTACTTCGTACCTGATGATCGGCACACTCATGACCTGCAGGCAGACACACAGACACACACACTAGAAGAAAGGAGCCGAGGAATATGCAAACTCAATGCACCTTTTGTCCCTGACAAGAAAGCCTGTGATTGTCATTTCGATGCGGGGTTTGAGCTATTCCGCACGTCGTGATGGTGTTGACTAATTCCGGTGAGGCCGGGCTAGTACCGCATACATATTCGCAGAGTCGTAGTCCTTCTCGTTTGAGAATGCCCTCCGGAGTCAGGTGCGTCAATCTTGATAGTGCCCGCGTAGAAACTGACCAACCAGCCTTCTTCAAGCACGACGTCGACCGGGCTTATCAGGCTGTGAGGATAGTCTTCATGTAAAGTCTCGAACTGGATCTTTGTAAAAAGTGCATGATATATACCCTGCTTAAACTTCAGTTGTGATATGCAAGTTCGGCACTACACCGAAGGGTGTAGATACGAGATCTTTTGTTTCTTGGCATTTCTTTGTACAGATTTGTATTGCACGAGGGTGGCCGAGATGTGCCCGTACCCAAGCCTCCCCTCTCTATCCCTCTCGTATCGTACACGATTCACTCTCATTTCGTTGACGCATGCTATCCAGCCTCCTCAATGCCTCAGAATACTCGAGCTTATTGAGCAATGTGCCTTCGGCCCTTTACCTTTCTCCTGAGGAGGATCTTCCTGCCCGTCTTGCTTCGCTTGCGGCAGAGGAATCCGTGTCTGCGCTTCTGAACCAGTCTAGTGTGTCCATTCATGGTATTTCGGGGTCCGCAGCGGATTTGCATATCGCCTAGAGCGGGGTGTGCTGAGATGGCACTCGAGGGCACGATATCGGCTGAGGCGGCTGTGGAGGGAGTGAAGCTCGACGGGAGAGCGGTTCTTCGGATGGCGCCGTTTAGGGGAGTCAATGAAGGGCGTAGAGGGACGAGAGTTGTGAATGTCCTAATGAGGTCAGTGATAGTTCGATAGAGGCATTGTGGTGAGCATACCTGGGCGATTGAGCCAGCGACTTGGTCAGAACCGGGCGCGCGAGGCGCGTGATCGAGGAGAACATTGTGTTCATTGCCATAGAGTGCGCAGAGCTGAAATGGCTGCGACTGACAATGCGTTGATGCAATGTGCGGCAGAAGTTGGCGATGTTGGACATGTTGAAATTTTGGGCTAAGCTCGGAATTGAGGCCGCTGTCCGCGGGTGGGGTCGCCTACCCTGTACCTTCCTATCAGAATATCACCTCCACTTTCGTCTTTCTTCTTTTTCAGTATCACAGTTGTTACTATTCAATAGAATTTGAATGACCTTATTTAAAGCTCAGTGCATTTGCTTGTTTCTTATCATACTCTGGGCGAACTGCAATTTAATCGACCCCTTCTGTACACCTCAAATCATCAAGCAGTCGTCAAACCCTTCTCTAGGTCAAACCAAAATGAACGATGTGCATCACCAATATTATAGAGAGCAAGATTTTGAGTCATAAAAGATCGACATAAGTGACCATTCCGTGCAACACTGATTCAGAATTGCATTGCTCAGCACAGTTGAAGAGAGCATGTTCCAATGTTATTGGTTAACTCTACTCGTTCAGCCGCCATTGTTGGCTGTTGGTTGAAATGTCTCTCTTGCGGCCAAAATGATGACCTCCAAGGATTTATTCTGAACAAGATCATTATGCTACCTTCAGGGCGCTTAACTATGCGCCACGATACAATCAAGCTGAATATCGTCCGCAGAACACTCGGATTTCTGTGTATATCTATCTGGTGTGAGTTGTACTCTTGCATGCACAACTGAAAGCAACTTTATCATACAGTATAACTCCTGCGACCAATACAACCCAGCTGAACTTACTACAACACAACATTTCAGCCTCAATAGGTCAACAACTGGGAGATAGAAGATACCTTGAACTCTTCGGGTTTCCACTTTCAGCTTCTGAGCTGTCCTCTCAACCCCTGCAGTAAACCGCAAAGTGATTGCAGCAACCAACAGCATATGTCAGCGTCCAATAACATCAGTCCTGAACGTTTCAAATCTGCTGGCCAGCTCCTTCACGACCTCACCTGAACTTTATCTTGTCTATAAACTATTTTGGTTATCGCGACTTCGAGCATCTGCACCAACTACTCGGCCGAAACCTCCACCACTATTGGTCAACAAGCCGTCCATTACAGACCAAGATACTTCTGCCTCACAAGAACCCTCGCCAGAAGTCCTAGTATGGCGAGAGAATCCTTCGAGCTGAAGATAAGCCCTTGACTCCAAGTGGAGAAAACTCGACGTCGGCGCGTAGTAATAGGACGAAATGGTCCCGTACCATGCGGACCTGCATTGCTGGTTCTTCAACTATACCTCAACAGCAGGACGTATTCATCGTCACGATGGAATAGCCAAGGGGTGCAGCGAGGTATAAAGCAAGGCGAGATCCAGTCGACATTGGTAGAAAACCATCAGCTTCTCAGTTTCAAGTCAATCTCAAGATACCCATTTCAACTCTCTTTCCTTACTATCACTTTTTCTTACCCACTACTCATCATGGCTGGTCCAGTTGACGTTCCTATTATGAACCCGTACACTCCACCTCGAACACCCCTCAAGCATTCTGATGGCCTCTCTTCACCTGAAGATAGTCCTAGCATGCTTCTTGGAAAGTCGCCTGCTGACTCCGGTGTTGGGGATGTGTTTGATGATTTCGCTCCTGCACTACCCAAATCAACTCTTCCAGCCGTGACAGTCGAACCGGCTACTCCCAAGATTCCTCCCACTCATGACGAAAAGCAGCAAAACATCATGCCAGAAGATCCTTTTGATAACCAGCATAACCGGATACTGTTCAATGCGATTGATGCGTTGCAGTCATTTGGTGCTGGGGACTTGAGTATTCCTCAGGTTTGTACCCGTTTACAATCGAGGAGAGTGCAATCTTAGTAACGTCCAATAGCTTGTGATTGTCGGAGGCCAATCCTCTGGAAAGTCGTCCCTTCTTCAAAGCTTGACTGGGATTCCATTCCCGGTCGACAGCGGATGTTGCACTCGCTTCCCTACGCGCATCGTCTCTCGACGTACTGAACCAGACAGCGACGATTCGTTCCGTATCACAATCGATCCTGCTGAAGTCAATGTGCCTGGTTTGGATCCTGCCTCCGACAACATCAAGAACTACGAATGTAGTGGCAAGATTCTTACGAAGGAGAGGTTTGCGAAAGTCATAGACGAGGTACACTCTGAACTCTCGATAGGTTTATGTGAGCTTGAACTAACACTGGTAGATCTCTTCTGAGTTTATGGGCCTACGCACAGGCTTGGGTGATGACAGAAAGAACTTCGTTGCAGAGGTTCTCAAGATTGAATTGTCAGGCCCAAACCGCTCCTACTTTAGCATTCTTGACCTCCCTGGAACATTTCAGATGGCTTCCATGGTTAACGAGGCCGATCAAGCTAAAGTAGAGAGCATGGTCAGGGAGTATATGAACAACGAAGACAATATTGTTATGTGAGTTAGGTTGTGGCCTGATACTCTGCTTGAGATTACTAACAGTCAAAAGCTGCGTTATCGATGCACCCACAGACTTTGACCGACAGGAGATCTTGAGATTGGCCAAGAAACCCATCAAACAAGACCGCTTTGTCGGTGTCTTTACCAAATGTGATATGGTACAGCATGAGCCTGAAGCAGCAAAGAGGGTAAGTATATCGTATCCACTAGTCTGTTTGCGTTTCTAACACTCAAACAGATCGTTTCGATTGCCACGGGTAGCTCTGATCACAGTCTAGGACGCCTTCGAAATGGCTGGTTTCTAGTTCGAAACCGAGCAGACAAGGACCCAGCCTCCTTTGACCTCAATGCTGCAGAGAAGAAGCTGTTCAGCAAAGCTCCCTGGAACTTGGTTTCTCAAAGCCGCCTAGGATCAAGCGCTGCCAAGTCCTATCTCGGTACTCTGCTGAGTTCAAAGATTCGAGATTGCTTCCCAATCCTTCGTAGCACTATCCAGCACAATCTTGAAGAGAGAATGTGGGAGAAGGTCATGCTTGGGGAACCTCGCTCGAGCCATGCCGCAAGACAGCAGTTCGTGATTGGAAATGTTCGCAAATACGAAGAGAAGGCACAGATGGCTCTCGACCGTCCTGGGTTTCTTCATCCGAGTATGGAGATTTGCAGAGAGGTCAGTCGCTTGAATTCAGAGTTTGATCAGTTTATGAGAATTCACGGCGGCACGTGGGAATTTGAAGATGCGGACGTTGATCCCAGAGTATTGATTGAGGAACGTATAGCGCTTCAAGCACAAGCCAGTATTGAAGGCAAGCGCTTGCCTCCTCGTGCGCGGTGTCCTTCTAAGACAAAAGTCGATGCTTCCCTTGCGAAGGCATTTCCCGGTTTGTCAAAGGTTCATGACACGGAGAGCCTTTTGCAGACGATAGATGAAAGGCTCTCTACCTACCAGGTCTCCCAGCTTGACGGCGTCATCAACCCGGATATCTATCCAGATATGTATCAAGAGCAAGTCAAGAAATGGGGTGCTATCGCACGGTGCCACCTCCACCGAGTCGCAACAACGGTCAGCGGCTGCACAAATTCCATACTCAACTCTGTCTGCCCGTCTGAGGGTGAGACAGCAGTCATGTCACAGGAGCTAGGCTCTCTTCTGTCAGCATCCTTCAACGAATCCAAGGCCAAGGCAGACGAGAGGTGCAAATCTCAGTGCGAAATGGAAACAAATTCTACAAGGCTACAATCGACGGGGTCTCGCTTTGGGGATGAGATTCTCGATTGGAGAAGATTCAGATTCTTTGAAGCTTTTATCAGCTCTTACACAGGCCCAGACACTGATCTTACAGTTTGCTTCAACTCCATCCACCCAAGTCTGCAGAATAACATGGTTATTGATGTACATGACGTCCTCAAAGTATACTACAAGGTACGGTACCCCGTCAATTCTCCATATGCGCCTACTAATTTCGCATTAGATCTCTCTGGACGCTTTTATCCGCAACATCAACATGCACGTCATCCAGGCATTTGTCGCTGCTGAAGATGGCCCTGTTCGGGGACTCAACACGAATCGTATTCTAGGTCTCTCGGAGGACGAGATGAAGATTGTTGGCGGAGAGAACGAGAACACAGCCAGGAGACGTAAAGAATTGGAGCAGGATATTGAGAAGCTGTGTGGTGCACTCGATATTGTCGACAGAGCAACACGACAGACGGCGAATCTAGAGAGAGACTGCTAGTAGATACAGTATGGCCGTTATTCGTTAGTTACTTGAAGGGAATAGATACACGATTTGCACTCTTTTGAATCCAATTACCCTCGAGTCTAGACCTTGGCCATGTTTCCATCAGTACTGCCACTGCGAGCACTTCCCTTTTCATCAACATGTCCAGTCGTCTTGCGTCTTCTCATGATAACAAAGGCAACGGCTCCCACAAGAGCAACAACGCTGAGAGTCACCATGGCACCAATAACACCTGCAACAGCATTCGACATACCGCCCTTATCATCTTTATCCTCTTCATCATTCCCAACACTCTTATCGTCGTCCTTATACGCAGCACAAAAGTCCTCGTCGGAACCACACTTGGAGCACCAATCTCCCACATCGGTAATAGCACGCTTCTCAATCTCGGTAACAAACTTTGACCAAGACAAAGAGTCCTGGCCGCTTCCGAAGAGAGGAAAGGTCTTCAAGTTTCCCGCTGTGCTATTGCGGAAAAGCCAACGTACTTGGAGGTCTGCCTCCGGGTTTGAAGGAAACTCATTCGTGTTGTCATCGGTGAAGAGCTCAAATGTCATGGTTGACGCATAGTCTGGTAGACCGTGGAAGTCAAGAGACTCATCGAGAAGCCCTGATAGTCCAAAGAACGCCATGAAGGTGTCATAGCTCCCAGCAAACAGCGAGAACTTGAGATTTCCTCTCGAGGTCACAGTTTGGTTCAGTTGGTTAAGAATGGCACCAGAGAGAGTCTCTGCGCCGATGGCTCGAGCAGTATCGGACTCGTTCCAGTTCTGGCCCAGTTCTGACGAGTCGGCGAGTGTGCGGAGCTGCAGGAGATCTTCATCAGAGACGTTGCGAGCTGCAGAAGTGCTGTTATGAATACGGGCAACATTGACGAGATCAAAGATGTTGTAGGCGTTGCGGTACGACATGTTCTCTGGCTTGAGGTTATAAACTCCCTCAGAAAGGACATGGTAGAACTGTTGATAAAAGTCTCTCGTGTCCTCTTCGCGCTGGATGAACTCATCGCTCTTCATGAAGGACTTTGAGGCCGTGACATATTTAGGGCAGGCATCGTCGCCCTTGATCCAGATAGTGTCGGGTGAGTTGTCACCAACAGTGTGAAGGCGAACATACTGATAACCGTCTAGAGGGGCTTGACTTTCTGATCCATTGCTCAGAGTCTGCGAAGCAATCTCTGGGTCGAGATCAGCGAGTGGGGGGTAGAAGCCTTGAAGAAAGGCCGTGGCTGTGTTCATGAGAATGCCCTGATCGGGAGCACTCGCGAAGATCTGAGAGGGTTTATATTCATCCTCAGAGATACCCAAGATGCGATGTTCAGAGTCAGATGCTAGATAACGATCGCGGTAATCGCTTCCGACTTGAAAGTTTTGCTCTGCACCGAGACTGGTGAGGGATTGAGCGCCATACCATTTGGTGGTTCCTGTGCTTGTAAGTAAGAGAGGATATCACCAAATTGACTTGATCAACATACGATCACCATGTCTGGAGAAAACCACAGCGCCATGAATGACTTCACTCGCAGCACTGCTAATCAGCAAGCTCAGTGGGATACTAGAGAGGACCTTGAAGTACATATTGAAACAATAATATTCGTATGATTCAACTGATGAGAGCCGATGTTCCGATGGACCTCGGGGACGATGCTTGTATTTATGCTTAACACAATGCTAACTCTAATTCCGCCTTTGGTCTTGGCGTCTGATAAGTTCAACCCATTGCACCAATAAGGCACTCGTTCAGCAATGCAGTATCCGCGGAGAAGCTGAGAAAGCGGAGAAGTTAAACCGGTCAGTGTCTTTACGGTTGATAAACCCCTCATTGCAGATTCATGATGCATCTGAACGTGTAACCCCGCCTGCAAAAATATGACATGATTCGATGATACGACTTGTGGTGTGGTGTGGCGTTGAGTATGGTTGATAAGAAGAGGCAATGGATTGGTTTGGTGATCGTATACGACCCATATTCTCAGCAGGCGCAGGGATATATAAGCTGCGAAGTGATGCTTGGTAATGCTTTGATGCATTCATAAACTCGGACCAAAGATAGTGCCCGAGTTTACTTTCCAGGGTTAGTGATTACAGGTGGAGATCTATCTAGAGGTCAGTTGAGGTGCTATTATCAGATGAGATACAATCCGTGCTACTCATCACCAGAATCATCATGGTCGTGGCTAAGCCAGCACAGAATGGAGTAGTGGTCAATTGAACAGGAAGCTATACGGAATAGTACCCAAATAGTTCTTTTTAAGAAGAACCAGTGCTTACAACAAAGCGTTTCCAGTCCATGATGGATAGGTTGAACTTTAGCAAAGGATATGTAAGACAATCAAATAGGTCTATGAGATCGCTCCAAGGCAAATTCTCATCCTAGTTACACCATAAGCAGATACCAGAACTATCTAGCATCCCCAGTGCCCTCACTGACCCTCCAACTCATACCTGACCTCTTTAAAATTGCCCTCCACCCCCTTCCACCAGTCCCTCTCCAACACCTCTTCCCACCCCATAGTCATGAGGATCTCTCCAAAGTAATTCGCCTCTCCCTTCTGCACAAACCCCAACTTCTCAAACAAAGCTCTGCTGCTTTTATTCCCCTCCTTGATCTTAACCATCAATCCCTTCAACTCTCGCGCTCCATACTCCGCAAGTATCCCGTCGATGTGTTTCTGAAGGTATACTAGCAGTGCGCACACGGCTGCTCGGCCTAGACCTTGGCCGCGATGCGAGGGCGAGGCGATCATGACGTCTACTTCGCCTGTGACCCAGCCCTGTGTGTCGGCAGGTTCTTCTTCGTCGCCGGCTTCGAACGGGTAAAGAAAGAAGTTTATATCGCCGCGCATGAGAGCGTCTGCATCAGCGGTGCCGACTTTGATGGGCGATATATCTTGTGTGAGAGGTGCGCAGACGATGAAAGTGAGCTTGTCAGACGATGTGCGCCAGGATTGCTGGTTCTCATATTCCTCCTCCAGCGTCATGGGCTCTGATGCTGTAGCTTCCTGAATATCCTAAGCTACATAAGTATCTTAAGATGTTCGCTGGTGATGATGAGAGCTTACTGGATCTTGCATCCATGTATGATATTGCCGCACATGGTGTGCCTCGTATGGGACGAGCAAGGCCTGGTTTGTTGAGATCGCTGCTATTTTTTAGCCAGAAGAATAAAATATACGAGAATTTGGGCGACTACCTGTGTTCTGGTTGATCTTCATCTTTGGGTTGTCTGATGTGAGTTGTAAGGTCAATATTCACATTCAAACACCATTGGTGAAAAATCGAGCCCAAGATGGGGCACCTCAAAAGCATCAAGTAGCCACATATAAATTAGACACATCATGGAAACGCTTTCATATATAATATCGTACATACTCTACATACTTTTCGTCACTCATTCCTTTGTCCTCTTAGGCTCTCAGTGACATCGCCAACTCCTTACTTAGAGGTTTGGGCCTCGTCGGCCAAGGATTGCACCACGCGACCCAATCGATTCTTCACCTTCTTTGTTTTTGGACTCATGGACCGGTGCTTTTTTGAATGGTCAGTGCCAACTACGGCCTCCTCATCTGGCAGCTCAATACCCGCAACAGGCGGGAACAGAGACTGAAAAGGGTTGGGTACCCAGCCTTCCTTGGGAACAGGCTTTGCGCCATATTCAAGATCAGCATTTTTACAAGCGAAGTCGACGGTACGCCTCTCTTGTTTGACGCCTAGGCCATCCAGCAACTCAGCAGCTCTTGAAGGCATGACGGGCTGTAGGAAGATGCCTGCGATGCGCAGTGCCTCGGCGCATCGGTAGATAACCCAATCGAGACGGACTTGTGCATCTGGGTCTGTCTCCTTCGCGATACTCCAGGGCGCGGTATCAGTAATGAAGCGGTTGGTCTAGAGACGTCAGTGAATCACACGGAAAACGGGGTTGGGGTATTCACCATTTGAAGGAGTCTGAAGATGCCTTGTAGAGCACTGCTGAGGTTGATCTCATCCATGTCTTGTCGAATCTCATCAGGAGCGCGGTCTAATGTTGACTCAAGACCCAGAAAGTCAGGCTGGTCCGGCTCATCTGATCTCTGAGGCACAAAGCTAGCAATGTTGTCGAAATCGCCCCTTCGAGCAGCCTCGAGTGCCTGTTGGGTTGACCATTTGCTAACCTTGCTGCGAGCTATGCGGCTGAACAGGTTACCAATGTTAGCTTGTAGCTCCTTTTCGTATATAGCCATGATGGTTTCATTCGCGTAGCTCATATCTCCCTTGAAGCTGCCATTCCTCATAAGGAAGTATCGTAGGGGATCAACGTTCCATCGCTGCAGGGCAGAGAAAGGATTGACGACGTTTCCGAGGGACTTGGACATCTTTCGATTGGACATGGTCCAGTGGTTGTGACAGAGAATCTTCTTTGGTAGGGGAAGGCCAGCAGCCATGAGAAGAGCAGGCCAGTAGATTGCATGGAACCGAACAATGTCCTTGCCAATAACATGGACATCTGCCGGCCAGATACCTGTGTCGGGATCGCCAACATGCCACTTGGAACCAAATCCAGCCTTGGTCAGATAGTTGACAAGGGCGTCGACCCAAACATAGATCGTGTTTCCTGGGTCTTCGGGGTCCGAGATTCCCCAGTTTAGTCTTGACGCCGGGCGAGTAACTGAGAGATCCTCCAGGTGGTTTTCAACCCAATTCCGTACTTCATTCATACGAGTAGCTGGCTGAATCCAATCAGGGTTCTCATCATAGAATTTAAGTAGCTTCCCCTTGTACTTGGACAAGGGGAAGAACCACGTCTCTTCTGTAACCCACTCGACTTCGTTACCCGACTCCTTGCTGATCATGATCTTGCGACCTGTCTGCGGCACAACGCCAGGCTGGACAAGGTCCTCGGGATAGAAGCACTCATCACTAACACAGTACCAGCCGTCGTGCTTTCCTTTGTACAGACCCAATCCTTCGGGTGCGCGAGCTTTTAGAAGAAGCCAAAACTCCTGCACAACATCTTTGTGGTCTTGGTCGGTAGTTCGGATGAAGAAGTCGTGGGAGATGTTAGAGTGTTCAGCCAGACCCTTGAACTTGTTGGAATTGTCATCGCAAAACTCCTTTGGTGGCATTCCCTCCTTCAGAGCCGCTTGTTGAATTTTCATGCCATGTTCATCGGTACCTGTGCAAAGATACGCTTCCTTGCCATTGATTTTCTGCCATCTTTTAAGCACATCGGCCAAGACCATGGTATAAAGATGGCCAACATGGGGAGCTGGACCAATTAGCAATGTTCAATTCTACAAACAAATAAAACTGACCAGCATTGACATAAAAGATGGGCGTAGTCACATAGTATGGCTTCTCGCTGCCCTGCGAGCTGTTCGAGCTACTCCATCGCGAGGTGGGCGCTTGATAAACTCGACATCCTGGGCGAAGCCAACTAGCTTGATGTGGTAATCTTGACTGCGCTTGGCGCAAGCCTTGCAGCGATTGAAGCTTGAATGCCCTCATGGCAATTTCGAGCTCACAAAGACTTTATACTGCCTACAGTTGAAGCAGGATGCGGAGATCAAGCTCATGCAGCTGCCAGGCGCGGGAGCTTCAACGTGCGATAAGCTGAATGACGTACTGTGCGAATTCAATTCTCCGATAACTGTACATTTTCATCATTGTAGGCTTCTTTTCAAGCTCTGCCTGCGCCTGACTATTTACTTTTGCGCCAAACTTATCAACTCCAAAAGACATTTTATGCTTCGTTCCATCTTCACTCAACCCTCATCTTAAACAAATCACACACATTCCAACACCAATATGCCGCTCCCAAACACCAGCACCGAGGTGCAAGCCTCAAGCGACGGTAAGGAGTCTTCAGCGTCGCGAAGACCTCATAGCTAACAAAGTTTCAGCTGCTGAAACTTTCACCACACACTATTACCAGGCCATCAACAGACAGACGGACCTCCTCCCTTTCTATATCAACGCTTCCTCGCGATACCCCATCTCCGCAGACATCTCCATCAACGGTGCCGTGGTTCCTACACCAGCCGACTACTCCAAACTCCTCGAAGTCCAAGGCAAAGACGCGCACTACGAGATCGAATCCTTCGACGCCCACGTCCTCAACCCGTGCTTCACCATGGGCGCCCCCGAGAATATCTTCGACAACGCTAAGAGGGAAAGAACCGGCGACAAGATGTCCATCCTCGTGACTGTCATGGGCAGGGTACAATACGGCAAGGGCAAAGAGGCGCCGCAAAAGATGTTCAATGAAACTTTCGTTCTGGTGCCCAACTGGGAATCAATGGTGAAACTCCCACCCAAGGGCGTCAAGAAGTGGCTCGTCATGTCTCAGAACTTCCGCGCCTTGTAGAGCTGGGCGACGGACGAAGAGATACCCATGACCAGAACCGAAACGGCTTTCGAGAAAAGCTTTGGGAAAACAAAGAGTGCTTTGGGCGAAGACAGCACCAAGGCCAACTCGGCCAAAAAGCCCCGCGTCAAGGAGGCATAGGACGCAGGCCATACTGTTCGGGAGAGAAAGGCAAAGAACGGCCAGCGCAGATACCAATTGCGACAGCGACGGAGCTTCCTTAGGCTATTGGCAGATAATGGGGAGCGGGATACCATGACAATAGGACGGCATTCAAGCGATTATGCTTTCACCTAAACACCAGGAGTTATATTAGACAGTCAGCAATCAACAACCCACTTGGCGTTAAATACACCCCTTAACTTGTTTGCCTCATCTACTAGTGATTCGATGCTTCTGAACGTGCTCTGTATTGTTCTTTCAATATGGCTTCGAGAACAATAGTTTCACTTTGGCGGGGTAACATGTCCCCTGCACCCATCCCCCATACAGCAAAAATGTACCAAGTGACAAACCCCACCATCCATCACAACCTCCAGCTCTGTCCTAACCCTCGACAATGCCACCCAAGCCAAAAGCCAGCTCCAAGGCCCCAAATCCCGAGCCCAAAGGTAAGTCTTCGTCTACCTATATCTACATCTTCTTCCGTCTGACACTCCACAGCTGCTCCAGAATCTCCCCCAGACACCATCGCCCAGCGCTCGCAGCAGCACTTCTTCCAGACGAATCCCGTCGAGAAACGCCGTCAGCAAGTCGGTCTCTCGTCTCTGACTCCCGCTGAAAAGAAGACATACGCACACGTTCACCTCATCCATCCCGTTGTTAACCGCCGCGTCCCCTTCGCCAATAAAACAGAGCGCGAGTTCTGGAAGTTCGTTACCAAAGAAGGCCTTCCCATCCGCAGACTCCCTCGCGACTACGCCTGGGGAAAAGACCGCTCCGGCAGGGATATTGGTACCTACTCGCCCGACGAGCTTGAACAGCGCACACTTAAGCACGCCAAGCTCACATCGCTGCAAATCCAACACCGCCAGTTCCTCAAGAAGCGAGAACTGCAAACCGAAGTATCCACCGAGGAGATCAACGCCGAAAAGACGAGGAGAAAAGCTATGGCTGCACTCAAGAGGGATTTGTACGGCGAGATCACGGGTTCTCTAGCCCAGGACCCTGAATGGGACGATGTCATTCCCATTCCGCAGAACGAACCCGAGGGCGCCCTTGCGCAGATTGCCTACCCGGACGACTATGCCGAGGGTACGTCCCGTCGTTGCCCACAGAGCCTAAAGGAGTGACTGACTGAAAAGCATCTTAGCCGTCTCCTACCTCCGCGCTGTGATGGCAGCAGATGAGTGCTCCCCACGGAGTTTACGTCTCACTGAGCACGTCATCTCCATGAACCCAGCACACTACACCGTCTGGCTGTTCCGCTTCAAGATTATTTCTGTTCTCAAGCTCAGCATTCCCGATGAGATCAACTGGTTGAACGAGGTGGCACTGGCGAATCTGAAAAACTACCAAATTTGGAACCATCGCCAACTCCTCATGGATTACTACTACCCTCTGATTGAGGAGGATAGTCAGACAGTGCGTAAGCTTGCTCGATCGGAGACCCAGTTTATCACCACCATGTTGGAAGAGGATGCCAAGAACTATCATGTTTGGTCGTATCGCCAGTATCTCGTCTCCAAGCTGTCCATGTGGACCATGAGCGAGCTTCTCTCTACACAGAACCACATAGAGGAAGATGTGCGAAACAACTCAGCCTGGTCGCACAGGTTCTACCTAGTCTTCTCAGACCCAACAGCCTCCACGCCTAGTTCAGGGCCTATAGAAGCAGACCCTCGCATTCCAGCAGAAACGCTTGACCGTGAGATCAATTACTCCAAAGAAAAGATCAGTCTCGCACCACAGAACCAGTCTCCGTGGAACTATCTCTTTGCCGTACTGGCCAAGGGTTCTCGACCTCTATCCTCCCTCAAGGACTTTGCCGAAGGTTTTGTTAGCGCACTTGGTGAGGAGGCAGAGGAAGTGCGAAGCTCTCACGCGCTTGATTTCTTGGCCAAATTGTACGATGAAGAAGGTGACAAGGAGAAGGCTGAGCTTTGCCTGCGGCGTCTAGGTGAGAAGTGGGATCCTGTGCGAGAGGGATATTGGAAGTACAGAGTGGCGCTGCTCAAGGGCGGTGAGGGCTCAAAGGAATAGTCGATGTGGTAGAATGTTTTAACATGTAATCTGACTTGATACTGAAACCCTTAACATTTCATTTCGCTTTGGATTTGATCTAGATGAGAGGATAGCTAGACGGCGCAGTAAATGTGAACAGAAAGAACATATCGCATTACTAGATTAAAACCATATATATACCCTAAAGCGACCGCATGTAACTCCAAACCAAGCGTATCCTTTCTAACCGCTTTTCTAGATCCCCTTGGTCATCGACGTCGCATGGCTTATAACCGTAGTAGTACATTGAGTGAGTGCCTGAACAGGTTCAGCACATTCTGTCTTTATTAGTATTTCTTACCGGCTTTCAACCCGCCAGAACTTCCATCCCTCTCTTTCTCCTGTATCGCCATGCACTCCAACCAACTTCTCAACACCTTCAGTGCCCTCTGCTTCGAGGAACTTCTCAAGATCAATCTCCATTCCACCCTCATCATCTTCTTCTGTGCCGTTCTTCAGAACAGCTGGCCAAAGAACACCGATTCCGTCACCTCCAAGAGTAGTCTCGAACTTGGCGTAGTTTTCGGCTTCAAGTTGTCCTTCAAGCTTCTGTAATTTCTCCGCGGGAATATTAGGTCGTAATAGTGTGATAGAGCAGCCACCGCCACCAGCACCAGTCAGCTTTGTCCACCCGATGCCTTCGTGGTCGACCAGTTCTCGGACTCTTTCCAGACGAGGATGAGAAACGCCTAGTGATACAAGTAATCCATGGTTGATGGTCATAAGCTCACCAAGCTTGCTCAGATCCGATTCTGAATCGTTATCAAAAGCCGTGTCCTGAATGAGTTCGGAAGCAGCATCGGTGACCTTATCCATAGCATCCAGAATGGTGCCTACAAGCTTAGGGTGTGTCTGTTTCAACTTCGCAACCTTGGCGACCTCGTGTGCGGTGGATTTGGACTGTCGTGTGTCTACAAGCAACAAAGGGAGTTCGGGAAAATCCCACAGTGGTCGAACTGTCGGTGGTCTGGTATAGTCTGTTCGTTGGAACACCACAGCCTTACCCTGTGTCGCAACGGTATTATCCACGCCTGAGGGGTTTCCATGAATACACATTTCTGACACAAAAGCCCATCTGTTGATTCTTTCCACCTGAAGTCGGGCCTCGTCCGCAGGTTGATCTGGGTGAGGGCCGGATAACGTTCGCAGTTGTAGAAGAAGGGCGGATGCAAGGCATACTGAAACTGATGCGCTGCTCCCTAAACCAGCACCAATTGGTATCGTCGAGCGCAGAGTATAAAGGCATGGAGGGAAGGATGGCGATCCTAGCGATAAGAAAAGATAGAGGAAAGCTGAGACTGAGCTGTGGTGTACTCTTCGAATCTCCTCTGGGTGGTCGGGGGAGACGACTTCGATATGTGGTTGGATCGCAGCAACGAGGTCAGGGTCGAGCTCTGTCACGAGAGAATAATATGACTTCTTCTTGTCCGGATGTTGGAAAGCGTTCCATGGTAGGTCGTCAATATTCCAGGTGTGAACAAGATCGATATCGGCGAATCGGAGAGAGACGGTACGTTTTGACTTGGAAAGCGTGGTAACGTGGAGATAGGATCGCAGCGAGATGGCTGCGGCAATGGCTGCCTATGCGCCAAAGGCGATGTAAGCATACGATTAACGATAAGATAAGCCTGACATACCTTGCCATGAACAACAGAGTGTTCACCAAAAACAATAACCTTTCCGGGCGCTGATACCATGAAAGGAGGTGCCATGGGACTGGACATTTTGCGGCTCAATTTAATGCGACGATTGGCACTGCCATTGCTCGAGGCACCAGACGTTTCCGAGCCTGAATCCGAGATATGAGAATGGCCATTGCCGTTGCCATTGGCATGGTTAATAGTGAGCCCGTTAACCATGGCTGGGGTCAAGGATGGCATGAGGACGTAATTGAGGTCGCGCGTGTTGTGGTGTTGAGTCGTGGTCTCCAAATACGTGGTTGATGCACCCTGTCGATGATGGCGTCTGTGCGGTGTTGTTTCGTCTGAATTGATATGTCGTCGAAAGTGAATAGTGATTAAGGATCGTAGATGAAACGGAAAGAAGCAATGCTGGTCAGGAACCAATGCACAGAAGAGAAGGAAGAAAAGTTGCTTGGGCCAGTAAATTAGAGGTTGCCGTTCTGGTTATTACCCATCGTCAGGGGGTGGGAAAGCCGTCCTTCTTTAGATTCGAGAGCGGGGGTGTAATAAGTTAAAATAAGTTGGCACGTAAGAAGGGAAAGTGAAAGTCAAAAGTCAATGGACAACAACGGGACTTGCACGCCCAACAAATACAAATGCAAGCTAACGTTAGGTAGGTAGAGTCGAGCATGAATGGGTTCAGAAATAGGGATTGTAGCGTCACGGAAGGCGCGTTAGTAGCCAGTCCAGAACGCAACTGAACAGAATTATTGGCGTAATCTGTAATTGAGACCCCCGCAGTTTCCTTGGGATGGACCTTTGTCCCTGGATCACTGTACCTGCCTTTTGACACACACCTCACTTGCTGGACTTATCAACACAAGTGCGTAATGTGTGCAGGAGCGAGTGATGTAAAGAAACGCCGTTATCCAAATTAGGCAAAGATCTGGATGTGAGTGCCTCGATGGTGCAGCAACCTGCAGGCTTTATCAAGGGCCGCCAACGATCAGACAAGTTGATGTGGAACGAACAGCCTTGTCAAGACGGGGCAAGGGGGCTTGGGTTACAATCTAGTTGTCATAGTTAATATCTGCCTCTACATGATAACTTCGTGATGAATAAATGAGACTGCGTACAAGACAGTGTTGCTCGAGACAAAAACAGCAACGACTAACCTCTGCTGCTGAATTGAATGTGTAATGATAGGCCGCCAATTGGAAGAAGTCAACTAGCGGTCTGCCACTAAAAAGTTATGGCTTGGGCTTTTCTGGAGACTCAGCCCACCATGGTGACTTATACTTCAGGTCGTCTCTTTATTCCCGGTCTTCGGCAATTTATCGATGCAGCAACCGGGAGCGGAATATCGAACAAGCAATTCAATATGGATCGAGTTTTGACAAGGGAAACGGCGAGTCCCGGTTTGGATGGAAGTTCGAGGATTAGAGACGACAAAAATTGCTGTAAGCTAAAGAAGACAATGAAGTAGAAACCGGCACTTGTGGCCGCGTGATAGATGACGATGACAATATCAAGACAATACAATATGATGAACTAACAGCCCGACTAATAAAACATTCTCAGGCGTATGACCCCGCGCTCCATCCCTGGCTCAGCCGGTGATCGATACGCCAACGGGATTTTGGTTCTGTTTCCATACGCTCCGGTTGGTTAAGGAAACTTTTATGAATCAGGTTCTGAGACTCCAAGTCGTAACACGAAAACACAGTAAAGGCAGCGGCAGCCCCCGGCCTCGAAAAGTATCTACCGAAATAACATTTGAAGTCGTTGCATTGAAATGCAGCTAAATAATGACAGCAGCGGGAAAACATACCGATGGCAGCGGTCCGATGCCTCCCTGCAGTGATACCCTCATTGGTAAGACCGTATCCGTACAGTACTGCACTCTGTTGACTTGCTACTGGACAATGCAGAGGTGTTCTCAATTGTTGCATCTCGAAGCACTTTTCGTATTCGCATCTCTATACGAATACCTACATAACCATCAGAGTACCCGCCAGCCATGCCAGCACCAATTGCCTCAGTGTGGAAGATTATCCCAACTTTTGAATCACAGTCGGTACAGCGGACTATTGAATTCTATGTTGACTTTCTCGGTTTTGACTTGGGTGGTGTCAAGTCTGAAGACGGGCCTCCCTCCCAATACACATTTTGCTCTATTTTTGCTGGCGAAAAAGCTGCGGCCAATCTCTGCTTCTTCAAACCTGATGGTAGTACTGTCAACCCCGGTTCAGCATACATTGCTTTTGGAACCGAGCAGCTAGATATGCTGTACAAGGTTATCAACGTGCAGAGAAAGGATGCTATCAAAGAGATTCAAGATAAGCCGTGGGGGTATCGGCAGTTTGCTATCCAGGACCCTGATGGGAATACCTTGACATTTTTCAAGTTTTTGGAAGGAGGAAATCCAGGCAAAGAATAGAATGTGTATGAGGTACTCAGGATCAATTGTTCTCTTGGCTGCCGTTTTGTTCAGTCGTACAGGTTACCAAAGTTGGTCTTGCAACTTAGGCATCAGCTACACATCATCCTGAAAGACCAAAGAATCCCCGCTCACGTCAGTCGAAGATGCCTAATCAGCACATTGATGTTTAATACCCAGCTCCTAGCAGCTTTATTACAATCATACTATACCAATACTAATTATTATACCATGGCTGGTGTCATTGAAAACGCCTTCATTCAACTTAGAGCTGGGTATGATGCTCAAAGGCTCCGCGCTATCCTCAAAGATTGCCAGCAAATCCAAGCACTATGGATCCGTGAACACCAACCAAAACTCCTTGAGGGAAAACCTTACGATTATACGACCGACTGCTGGATCAGCAAGGATGAGTCGCCGCACTTGCTCCTAACAGCACCATGGGAGTCTGTGGACGGACATAAAGAATGGATCCAGAGCCATGAGAACGCCTATGTGATGGACGACCTCAAGGCATTTATTAGGGAGGGAAAGGACGCCATGGTCCTGTACCACCTGATTCCTGCTGGCGAAAATGAATTCCGAGGGGATGTTATTGCCCAAGGGCCGGTAAAGGTCTGGAGAATATCAGTGGAACCTGAAGAGAAAGAGTCTCTCGAAAAAGAATATCGTCTTATCGAGACCAGTTCCTCCACAGAACCAGGTCAAAGGATGTGGGCAGGATGGAGAGTCGAGAAAGAGGAATCTGAAGAATTGGTAATTATCGCATCTCCAAGCTTTGGGGATGTGATTGAGTCCAGCATTGTGGTGAGAACGGAAGATGCCAAAGTCTCCCGCTTCGAACAGAAGCCTTTTTTGCATTAGCAAGCTCAAACACGACATTCACCACATATTCCAAACTAATAAGTTGTGACTCGAATCGTTCTTTTATTTTTTGGACTTCATCCGAGTATCCTCCTTTCAGAGCACATGAAATGCAAGGTATCCCGAGACGCCCATTTGTGCACGTGAATCTTCCCACACCCAGAGTAACCCGTTATTCAACAACCTTCTTAGTTAGACTTCTTGGTCTTCTTGGAGACGTCGGTAAGCTGCAGGTCTGGCGCAAAAGAATGTCAGTAAATTTCGTTCCATCGAGAAAATATCGTCGGAGAGAGCATACTGGGGGGGAGGCTCTGCTTAAGCTTCTCGGCCTTGTCGGTGTCCTTGAGCACCAGGGTGTAGAGGTGCTTCTGGCAGCGGACCTTAAACTTGATGTTGTTGGTCTGGGTGCTCTTCTTGATCCGCGCGGCTATTGGAGAAATTGTTAGAATCGAATGGTGTTTCGCACTCCAAGGTTTTATCGTAAAAACGTACAGGAAGCGTCCTTCCGACGGCAGATCTCGATGAACTGCGAATTCAAGTCAGTATTTCAATGTCTCTGCATTGCAGCAATTCATTCTCCGTACCTTCTTGATATCAGCGACCTCCTGAGGCATCTTGGCGGTAGTTCAAGGTGGGATGGGTTGAACAGGGGAACTTGTCGGGTTTGCGATTTCGATATAGATTTTGGGAGGAATTATTTTTGTGCGCTGCTTTTCGCGGGGGCGCTTCAAAAATGCACGGGCCATGTAGAGGTAGGCGGTAGACCCGACGGGACCAGTTCGGGAGAGTTGGTCGCCGATCCACCGAGGTGTGGCGTGGCGATACGTGGCGCAGACGTAGGCATGAGAGGCAGCAGCAACATATTTGATCAAGCGGCCACCTTTCAATGTGATAAGAAGAGAGGGTTGACTATTTTAAGGTGCTGATATTATCTTTATACATACTTGGCTGTTTTTAACCCCTTCTTGATATCCTTTTGAACCATACGATACTTGGTGCTGTTACAATCAAGCTACCACGAATAAGCTTGTCAAACAAACCTTACGAATATCAACAATGCCTACCCAACTCGATAATCTCATGAAATCCAAGGTAAGAAAAAGGAGATACATGCAAACTTACGGTTTAAACATGATGGAACATCGCTAACTGCCCCTCAGAACGTCGTCCTCTGTTAGTACTTCTTCTCTGCAGGGTAAGCCACTTACTAACTGAGACTCGCAGTCTTTGGAGGCGTCGTCTCCATGGCAGCAGCATACACTATCTGGGGAAACGATGGTCAAGGAGTATTTCCTCCCCCAGCAGATCCTGCCGGTGATCCTAAGACATGGTCCAAGGAAGAATGTCGATTATGGCTGGACAAGGTAAGTGAATTCGTGAGACAACTATTGACGTAAGCTAAGTATCCGCAGAGAAACCTCCATCCTGACCCAAAGGCCACCAAGGAGGAATTGATCGATAGAGTATTGGCAAACATGCGCATTCCGAGAAAGTAGAAGAGTTGGGAAAGGACTAGAACTGATCGTCATCATCGTTCGTTACTCTGGATTGTTTTTTTTTGATTTTTTGATTGCCTGATAGTAGAGCCAAGCACTGCTGTTTTCCTCTTCAATACAATTATCTCATTGGTTTCACCCTCGTACACTTTCCACTCAGATATGCGTATCAGACGCCAACTTGAAGTAGATTGTAAACTAAAACTCCCTCGATGATCCCATCAAATTGTGAACATTGAAGTCATACATCATTCATATCAAGCCCAGTGGATCCCGGTACCTCTTCGCCAGCCATCAAACACGCACGTTTCAAGTACCTCCACTCAACCAACCACCCAACAAGTTCACCTGTTAATCGTCTCACCCGCCTGCACGTGCCACAACCAACCGCTATCTTACTTTACAATAGCAGTCGACTTTTGAACTTCTGCCATAGCCTCCAATTTACGATACTATGCTTGGCCGCTGATCGCCAAATCATCACCTCTGCGATCATGTCTACTGATTAATTCCAAGTAATTACCAATATCAACCACCCGCTCTCCCAAACCCTCTTACACCATCTAAAACACCTTTGCGACTTCGGCGCTTCCATGTTTTGCGACGTCATATCCACCATCTAGATAATGGCATTCCTCGAGGACCCCCGGCTTCGCCAACGCTGGAATCAGATTGCGCACGACACCGAGACTATCACTGAAAATGCAGCAGCAGGAATCTGGACTTTTCAGCATAATTACATCAACCCGTGTTTCTCCTCTATCGCGCACTCTTTCGAACAGTGCACAACTGTTTGTCTAGGCGATCCCGAAGACCGTATACGAAGGCGCAGAGAACGGGAACTGTCACATGGTAGGGCCGAGTACAGCTTCGACTTCTACGATGATTGGTATGAGGAAGAGCAGAGCGGCTTGTTTGGAGCATGGGGCAATGAGGATTGGGATAGACTGCTAGCAGGGACCAGCAGTCAACGAAAACATAACGGCGGAGAGACAGAACAACCGCGCAAGAAACGCGGCATGAGCTACGGAACTCGAGACAGACGACGCAAGCCAAGTATAGACGACGACCCGACCGTAATCCCCAGTACCCAGCCGATTGGATTCCTCAGCAAGCTACCATGGAAGGTGGGCGGTACTCTACGATACAAACCTAGTGCGGCAGATCTTCAGGACCACCCACAACGACATGGCGACGGGGAGAACGAACCGCTACTGCATTCTGATGACGGATCCGACTTTGAGCTACCAGCGCCTAGAAAGCGTAGTGGGACGACAGGTTCGGGCGATACATCAGACTCATATCGATCGCGAGGGGATTTGTTTCCGAGCGACGGCGAAGGTGAAGAAGACGCAATTCCACTCGATGACGAAGTGACATATGATATGGTTAGGAAGGATGATAGAAGTGGAAGAAGCGGAAGGACAAGCAGCAAGGGTAAAAGACCGGCAGGCGGACTGGCAGGATCAAGGACGGTGTCACGAACGACGTTAGGCTCAGTTTCTTCCAGGGACGAGTACCGAATGGAGAATCGCTCCAACTCACTTTCTGCTACACCAGACATTGAGGATACGCCAACCCTGCACGATCTGGAACGAGAGGAGTATCTGCTACAAAAAGCAGAAGAGAGTGACGTTGAAAGAAAGAAACGCGCGGCAGCACAGCTTGCAGTGGAAAGAGGCCTCACGCCGAAGAAATCACGGTCCTTGTCAGAGTCAAAGCCAGAGGTGGCAGATGATGATGTTTATGAAGCTTCGCCCTCCAAGGCCGCCTGCCAACATGTGGAAGAGGTCGAAAATAAATCACCACCGAAGCGAGGCGATTCACAACAACGGGCAAAGAGTCCACAACCACCTGACTGCGCGGAGTCAACAGAGAAGACGGATTTTGTTCCAGCGCGTTTACCACACTTCCAATGACAACAACGTTTTGGAGGATTTACAACAGACGACTTAATTCGCTGTAATACTAATGAGAATAGTGATGGCAGCGACCGTCACAAATGACTTTACGTATGATACCAACCCGAGCCAAGTATGGGATTTGAGCCAACGATGATACGTGTATTGGGTATGAAGCTCGGAAGGATAAGTTTAGATGCAGCACTAAGCATCGATGAACACGGAATTGCACTATTTCTCGGTAATGCATCATATAGTGCTTGATGGGGAAGGAGTCTAGGCACATGGTTATGCGAACTGGTAGCCCAATACGGAAATGCCTCGGACAAGAGTTGAAACTCCCCCGCAAACCGGTAGATCGGTTCGTGATGTTTAAAGAGCTGAACCCCACACGATTGATAGACGAGACTGGAGGCGAATTAACCATACATATTCATTTACCTGGATGCTCGACTGTATATAAAACTATTGCTTTGTCGTATATCCCACTTCATCAACATTGACTTACTCATACGCGCATCACATATAACACCACAATAATGACGGCGCCAGGCCCCATTACAACACCACTTACGTCCCTTCTAGGGATTAAGCACCCTATAGTCCTCGCCGGTATGGCTAGGGTATCAGGTGGTCGCCTCGCAGCAGCAGTATCTAATGCCGGCGGTCTTGGTATAATTGGCGGCTTCCAGTACACACCCGACCAACTCCGAGAGATCCTCACTGAGATGAAGGATAACTTCTCACGACCTGATCTACCATTCGGAGTCGACCTCGCACTACCTCAGATTGGCGGCAACGCACGTAAGACGAACCATGATTACACAGGCGGCAAGCTGGATGAACTGGTGGACATCATCATTGATAGCGGCGCCAAGTTGTTTGTCAGTGCAGTAGGCGTTCCACCGCTAGAGGTAATTAAGAGGTTCCATGACAAGGGAATCCTGGTGATGAACATGGTTGGCCATCCTAAGCATGCAGTAAGTTCAGATAAAGGAAATCGTTTGCTTTTCACTGACACGCTCCTAGACAAAAGCCCTCGAGCTCGGAGTAGACATGGTCTGCGCTCAAGGCGGCGAAGGAGGCGGTCACACAGGAGACGTCGCAAACTCGATTCTCATCCCTGCGGTCGCGGACATTGCATCAAAATTCCACCCTCCTCTCCTCAAAGGTCTGCCCGCGCTGGTCCTTGCAGCCGGAGGTATTTCCTCTGGCCGTAGTCTCGCGAGTTCACTGATGCAAGGCGCAGCAGGCGTGTGGGTTGGCACGCGGTTTGTCGCCTCAGTGGAAGCAAGCTGCAGCGAAGAACACAAGAAGGAGGTTGTGTCGTGTGGATACGAGGACACGCAGCGAACGCTTGTTATCTCTGGGCGGCCGCTGAGGATGAAGACGAATGAGTATATCAAGAAGTGGCACGAGCAACCTGACAAGATCAAAGAGTTGTGCGACCGGGGCGTTGTCCCGATCGAGCACGACTTTGAGCAGGGGAATGATTTCGATATTCCGCATTTGATGGGGCAGGTTGCGGGAGCTATTACCAAGATACAGCCGGCGGGGGAGATTGTTGATGAGATGGTTAAGGAGGCTGTTGATATGCTTAAGTTGGGAGGGACGTATTTGACAGCTATGCCAAGGCTGTAAGCTACGATAGTGGAGGTTTTGACATATAGTCGATCCTTCAGAAATGTGGTTCCGGAAGATTATTAGAGGATCTGGAAGTCATATGATATTTGTTTAACTATTGAAATGTTATAATAGTTTAGTTTTGCCTAATTTGTATAGATCACATCAAGGAGAAACAGACTCGTACTAAAGAGACCACAATGAAGCAGTACTTTTGCCTTATATCACTGTGAACTAACCGTATGCCTAGACATGTAGCTCACTCATGTTAGCCTGAGCTGTCTTGGTTCGGCAGATGAGACCGTTGAAAGCGGGAGAATATCTTCTTTAGCATGTCATTACCGATGCTCAGTCACGATCGCGGCCTGGGCTTTCGCTCTTGTTTGTCTGGCATTGGAGGTCGACCACAAACGTGGGCACGGTTCACTGACAAACCGCTACGAGGGGACATCTACTCACAGACCTTCTCACATCTAATCACTTACACTAGTATGAAGTGAGTATGGATGAATCGTACTATATAAGGAAGAAAAACTGTAGCTTGCGAGGTTTGCTGTAGATCAGTATTATCTGTGAGCTTAGGAAATTGAGGTTGCGAGTCGATTTCCCTCTCTCGTGTCCTGCAGTTTGATAGAGGTCTGGCCATACCAATCAGCTCTAATAATGTCGACCTCGAGTCAAGAGAAGGATGGTTTATCCAATACGACTCTCCTCTCCGGCGAAGACATGAACCACATCGCTCTTTTTCACAACAAGACACCTTACGCAACACCTCTAGACAACATAGAAAACGCCCTGCCTACACTGGGTTCTCAGGGTACTCAGTTTTCAAAGACACCAGAAACCGATTATATCCTTGTCGCGCTGAACTTTGAACATCTTTGCATGGCCAAGTGTGGTGGATCACCACCTGGAATATCCTATCGATACCACCCAGTCACTGAGGCTGGGGTTGCGTATATGGATATGAGGAATGTTCTGTATGGCCGAGGCAACGACGTTATGCCTGGAGATCGTGGATCAGCTTGGTTCAAGCTCATGACTTCCTTTCATTACATCGTGGAGGAGTACAAAGATCACAAACACCAATCAGGTCAACCGCAGCAGTTCTTGTTTGCCTTTGGAAGGTCGAAACTGGTCAAGGCAGATGAGCTTGCATACAGACTGTATCGACTATTTGCGGCACTGAAGAAGATGAACCGACTGAAGGACGAGATTGAGGAGGGAATGTTTCGAAAACTCATCTTTATCACCTTCAACTCGGTGCCTGTGGAAGAAACACTCAGCAGACTTGGTTTGAAATGGTTAAGAGAGCCCTATGTTCAGATATGGGATCTTCAGAGAGATAGTCGGCTCCAGTCTCGATTCCACAACCTCCCAATGCCTTTTGAGTATGTACTTGAGAGCCTGGGAATTCGCTTCGAAGATACTCGATTTGGGAGCTTGTCACGATGCGCAGGAAACACAGCTGTGTTCATAGTCCAGGTGTTTCTAGCCCTCTTCTACAAAGACGAAGATCAGAATGATTCCTTTATGGCACGCAACCCTATGTGTTGGTTGAAGTACACCTGGGTTGGGCATGCTTTGGATCAGATGAACATGGCACCAGGGGAGTTGCCCAAACGAAGAGACGAGAGTCAGATGAACCGTAATGATGTGCCTCAGAGCAGGAACGAAAGAGTTTTTAGCTAAAAGGGTTTCTTGGTGTCATTGGAGTAAATATTGAAATTTGGCAGATATTAATACTATCGATCTAATCTAGTCGACTAGAAGACTAGAAGCGGTATGTATATTGTAACGTAATGTTCGGAAGTATCTTCTAGTACAGGAAGCCCAAAGGCAACTGCCATCGACCAGCAGTGAATCAAGAAGGTATTCGATGGAAGGCACTCCTGTCCCAATAGAACAGCAATAACAGCAATTCAGCATCAACTTTGACTTTCAACAACATCACCAAAATTAGCATCACAGACATAAGTACAGCATAATACGCCATCAACACATCGCAATGGCCGACCAAGAGAACCCAAGCAGCGATGACATGCTTACCTTACGAGCTCTATTCCCTCACATGAACGATATGTATTTCAGCGGTCTCAAACAGCTCAATCTCGGACTGCCCAATCAGGCCTCCTGGAGCAACTGTGTTAAATGGATGAGGATGGTTGCCATTGCATTCCGCAGCAAAGACCCGAAGAATTCACAAACATTACTGCTTGCCTGCATTCGTTATCGCTGTTCATTCTGCCGTGAACCTTGCCAGCAAATTGAGGTTCCGGACTCTATTGAGTCTCATGGCCCTGTGTTATTTCCCTGCGGCCACGTTATCGGCAAATCTTGCTTTGAAGCACTCGTCAAGGCATATGAAGAGGACCCAGGGGCGTCTCCTATTTGTCCCTTCAACGGACCATGCCAAAACGAAGCTGCCGGGTATAATACCGAGCCATGCCCACATCGAATTATTCATGACTGTGGCCACGACCTGCTCAGCTACTCTGCAGAATCGGCCAAAACCAAAACGGCTAAAATGCCAATCGGTTGGACTTTACAGTCTGACGGAAAGATACCAGCAAAGTGCCGAGTTTGCATAACCCAAGAATATCTCGACAAGTGGACCATCGGAACTCGTATTGAATTCAAGAATCCGGTGATTTTTATACGCTGCGGATCACTGCGAGGGTTGCCACAAGTGAAAATGCCAGAGGGTCTTGATATATCGGACGAGTTCGACGAAAGGGAAGAGGAGCATCATGAGGTGTTGTCGAGGCTTTAGGCAGAAACCCCGACGCCTTTTTTCAAGGACGGACAACGAGAGCCTCGGCTGTCTACTATGGTGACTTATTGGACCTAGAAGAAAGAAGATGAGGATAGCGAGGTAGATGAGGATGACGAGGTAGATCTGTCCTCATTGCCGAAGAAGGAAGATAGGAATGGCAAGGTATATTTGCCCCTACTGCCGAAGAAGAAAGAAGCGGATGACAAGGTAGATCGGTCTTCTTTGTCGAAGAAAGAAGATGAAGATGATGGGATAGATTTGCTCCATCGTCAAAAAAGAAGACGAGGATGATGTAGATTTACCCTTGTTATCCTTGTTGCCTAACAAGACGCAGCAGGACTAAAGACTATAGCTTCTCTTGACTAGTTTTGTTAAGAACACAATCAGCGACCTCAAAATATTACCATGAACTGAACCTGTTTACCTATGTCTTGTTCCAAGTCTTGACTTTTAACTAAGGCAATCACCCCCAGACTCAATGCCAAGGTGGACCATACATGTTTTGAATCATGTGCCAATCACAAGCAAAATAAAGACATTCATGCATCGTGAGCTGAGCCAATGAAACCTCAAACGTCATATTGAGATCGGCTACGCTAGGACAAAATACTTGGAGATAGGGTCAAAGCAGGGCTGACGTGTTTGACGTGGCGCGCTTCAGGTCGCAACTCGCTAGTACTTACGGAGTAATGCTATAGTAAGCCGAAGCCGAAACTCCAGCCAAAGCCAAAGCTTGGTCGTCCATGATTCGAGACAAACGTGATGTTCGGATATGTCGGGATCGGCGTCATGACTTGGTCTGCTCAGATGAAAATATAAAAACTCTTGGGGGTAAGCAAACAGGAATTGTGGATCGTCCCTCGTTATTTCCGAAACGATACCACGCTGAAAGAATTGTACGACTCATGCCAAGTGTTTTTGTTTTCTTTGACCTTGACAAAACTAAAACTCAATCTTCAATTCTGCGATCCGTCTCATGATGGAAGCGCATAAAACTATCGTTGCCGGCGTTGCTGACAGAGTCAAGCACTTCCACGCCCGCCAGGAGCCTTTCCGATTATACCATGGATCGACTAACAGCACACGGCACTCGAATCGTCGTGTCGACAATACTGTCGATACTAGCAGGCTCAGCAATGTTCTCGAGGTGAACAAAGACTCAAAGACCGTTCTTGTTGAGCCAAATGTCTCCATGGAGGTCCTCGTCGATGCGACGTTGCAGCATGGGCTTGTTCCACTTGTGGTGATGGAGTTTCCGGCTATTACCGTTGGAGGGGGCTTTTCGGGCACGTCGGGAGAGAGCAGCTCTTTTCGATACGGCGCATTCGATGCGACTATCAATTGGATCGAGATTGTTCTTGCAGATGGGACCGTCACAAGGGCTTCAAAGACAGATCAAGAGGATTTGTTCTGGGGATCTGCCTCGGCATTCGGAACCCTCGGTGTCATCACGTTACTGGAAGTTCAGCTCAAAGAAGCAAAGGAGTTTGTCGAGCTCAAGTACAGACTTGCGCGGGGCCCGTCTGAGTCGGTTAAAATCATCAAAGAGGAGTGCAAGAGATGGGAAAACGACTTTGTGGATGGCATCGTCTACTCAAGAGACACCAGCGTGATATGCGCTGGACGGCTCGTGGATGAGGTCCCGATAAGTGCAACGATAAGACATTTGAATCGACGCAAGGATAAGTGGTTCTACCTCCATGTGGAAAAGGTACGAGATGGTCTGCGGATGGGTTCAGTAACTTGCGTGGCCGACTACATCCCACTAAAAGACTATCTCTTCCGTTACGACAGAGGCGGGTTCTGGGTTGCAAAGTACGCATTTGACTACTTCGTCACACCTTTCAACCGCATCACACGATATATCCTGGATCCCCTCCTCCGAGCGCGCGTCATGTACTCTGCAGGCCATAAAAGCAACATGTTTGACTACTACATGGTGCAAGACGTCGGCGTGCCATACAAAAGCGTGCCCGAGTTTCAGAGCTGGCTAGACAAGCAATTACACATCTATCCTCTCTGGCTATGCCCGCTCCGCGTCCGTCGCGAGGATCCAAACTCAGGCCACGGTCTGCACGCCGAGTTTGCAAAGTCCGGGACCTCGGATCTACTCAACTTTGGCATCTGGGGGCCTCTGCACGGAAATCGCCGCGATGCTATTCGACGGAATCGCGAGCTGGAGCAAAAGGTGCAAGAATGCGGAGGAAAGAAGTGGCTTTATGCACAAGCGTATTACACAGAGGATGAGTTCTGGTCGCATTACAACAAAGAGTCGTACGATGCGCTGAGAGCGAAGTACGGAGCGTCGTATCTACCGAATGTATACGACAAAGTCAAGGTTGACATTGAGGGCGACGAGAAGCTCATGAAGTCAACTGCAAAGACAGGGTGGCCGATAAAAGGATTGAAGGGAGTATATAAGGCGGTGTTTGGGGGAGATTATTTGTTGCAAAAGAAGGCGGATGAAACCAAAGAGCAGAAGTGATATCACCGGTGGTGGGATTACTGGAGGCGTTTACTTTTTGTTGATGATATTAATGTACATATCTCATGGCTGAGCACTGATAGACAGTTTGATACTCGGGGCGAAAAGCCCCCGTTATGATACAATTCGATCCTTTTATCACCTCCTAGCTCCTTGTCAAGTAATACACACTTGGCAGATATTTCACAGCCACTATTGAAATGGCAGCTAAACTTGCTCAGGGGACTTCCCTCTTGAAGGTAGCATGATCCAAACGCCTCCTGCAAGAACACCAGCTGCTGCTGCGATTGGCATCCTGATCATATTAGCCAGGAGCAGTAGAAACGGAAGTAAAAGTTGACATACCAGCTTCGCTTGAGGGCCTCTGGACCGCCTGGGCTTGCAGGCGCAGGTTGTTGTCCTCCCGGACCGCCAAGATTACCATCTGGTTGAACATGCGAGGGATTGGTGCCCTTTAGACGAATCTGCGGACGCACGAGGGACATGCGAACCACGGGACGGAGAAAAGCTCGCATCGGCGCCATGATTGTGTGATGTTTCTTATCAATTGATTGATGTAGCGAATAGTTATTGCGCAGCAGTAGACAAGGCAGATATTCAGTGTTTTCTGTGTAGATATTTGAAAGAGGGCACGGTTTGAGATCAATGACTTAAGGACTGGATGAATGATGAGGCGATGACGTCTGATGGCTCACCAGCTAGTTGCGTATTTTTGGAAGCTTCCACTCTCCCCCGCGTTGGAAGGTCCGGGGATAACGAGGGACTGACGATTATTGGATGTCATTGTTGTTAAATCGCCGTTTTTGGGCTGGAGGCGTTGCGGAGGTGACCGTGACGTTTGGTTGGGATGTTATTCATTTGATGACTTTGGTAGGATATATCGCAATGATGGTATTATAGCATTAGCTGTATTTTCCAATTGAAATCTACACAGCTAGAAATTTGTTGCAATGCCCAATTGTGAGGTCTCAAGCTACAATGACTCTCGAATGCAAAATGTTCTTAATAGATAGCAATCATATTAATATTCACCATCGCTTTCCAACCGACACAAGCGATGTGAACAGCAGCCTCTCTCTATAACCTTTCAAGAAGACAACCACGATTTAATCGAGTTTAAATCATTGCTCAGCCGCGTTAAAGCCCTGATTGATCGAGTCTCGATTACATTCACTTCCGACGATCGACATGAGGCCTTGGATACTTCATCGCCGACCGTCACCGGTATAGGCACCGATAATTGTGGGACCATCCGCCCAGGACCCGACACCCGGCACCCGGCAGACCAGATGAGTTCCGGGCTGTGCAGACACAGATTGGGCGAGAACCTGCCGTTTCCTTACATGGATTGCCGTTGTACTATACCGAAACTTGAGATTACCTAGGCTGAATGAAACCTCAATGTTGTCGCATCACTCTAGGCGTGGAACCAAGACCAATATTGAAAAAGAGGATGGCATCCTAAACATTCCGGGGTTTATTATAATGAAATAATGAGTCGATCGATAGTGAGGAGTTGAGAATTGGCTCCGGCCTTGTGTCTGTCGAGAACCGGATGATCTGCTGATTTTCCGGAGGATTTTGGAAGTGTCCGGGACCCGCCGAGTCATCAGATGATGTTAGAAACACCAGATTTTAAAGATGCCATCAGTAACAGTCGACTTTACGGACGCAATCGGGGGCATAAATCAAATGGAATACTTTGTATTTAGAAACAAAGACAAATTAACCAAGTTAATTGTAATTAATACTTGGTAATACTTTCCTGAAGCGTATAATTGTGTTTAGAGTACTTTAACACCCCTGTAGTTGAATCACTCACTTCCATATTGTCGATTGGACGGAGTATCAAGGTAAAGGACAAGTCTTGATAAATACCAATAAAATCTACAATTAATTACACGCTCAATATGAGAGTTGATCAATTCATTTCCATGTTAACAACTTCCAGAATGAGCTGTTGATTCCCAGTGCCATGGTACGGCCCCCGGCATGGCCCGACAGGGTTGCGAGTGTCAGCTGGGGCTGGATCATTCTATGGCACCACCAAAAACAGCACCCTCAGTCAGGTCAGATTGTCAACATGCGACGGATATTCCAAAGTATTCGGAGCTCAACGCGATGAGCTTCAAGGCAAGAATATATAATGTCGAACCTCAACGCTCTTCATCCTCGATACCCATCACCATCAATCGTCAATAACAACTACTGAGATCTTCTCACCACCACAACTCACATCTTCATCTTCAGCTGTACCAGTCATTTCGACTTACACCCAACCAATCACATCAACTCATTCAAAATGGCCGCTCCCATGACCAAGACCACTGTTGCCCCCAAGTAAGCCTCAACCCTTCAACCTCTACAGCCTTCACAACTAACAATCTCTCAGGGTCCTCCCAGTTCTTCTCGTCGTTGGAGGTATTTCTGTTGTTGGCGGCTACGTTCGCAATCAACTCATGACCACATCCCGCAAATTCGACCGCTCCTTCAGCCAGTACAACACCAACAAGAGCGAGTCTGTGCGGGCAAAGACGTTCAACGGCTCTGTTCCCGACCCCCGAACAAGTCTCTTCAACGTTCTTGGCTGGTAGATGTTTATTATGGAATTGGAGTAATGCTTGAGCCTTGCGAAGGATAATATGGCGTTTGTTACTACCGGGATTGGACTAGGAGTTTGGACTAGAGGCGTTTTTAAATCTGCCTTGTCATAATAAAGTTAATCAAACATTTTATTGAAACTTGGAATGCGAAAATAGTGCAAGGCTAACTGCTGTCTGGCTTGGAGGCATCCAATTGCCGAATCTACCTACGGATACGGAGCAGTTTAGTGGAAATGAGCCCCCCTGTATGTCACTCATTAGGGGTGAAGAGAAGGACGGAAAAGAAGCCCATAATTGTTTGTGATAATTTTTCATATGTCTATAAGTATAATCTTGAGCATATGAACTGTGACGGGACTATAATCTCTTTCAATATTATCCGACCTTAGTCGATACTGAAGTTCTTCTACCGTTCTGTCAACACATGACATCTTTCCCAAAGCAAATCTGCAAAACCCTAAAAATGCAGCATAGTTAAGCTTAAATGGTCTAGACGGTCCAAAACTTCAGCTCGAGCTTGGCATTTCTCCTTTGGGTCTGTCTAGCCTCAGCCCTACGCACCATTCGCCTGTTTAACCCAATGACCACCCGCCAAACCCTCAATAGCGACGCCGCATTCTGCAATCCCGGTTTTCAAGGGAGACGCCACACCTGTCTTTTACGTTTGGAGTCTTTCAACTGTTGAGGTGTAGCTGGTTCTCGCCAATGGAAGCTTGCTAATGACAGCTGGTGAAGCGGAACTTGCCAGCCATGCCGCCGCTGCGCATGGACTAACACAGCCATGGCACTCGGAGAGTTGAGAAGCTGGTTGTGGGCGTTGCGTCTGGTGGTAGCTTATATAGACTTGTCCTCGCTTCGAAGTGTAGTTTTGGTGAGCATACACAAGGCTTGAAGCTCTACCGTTGACAAGATGTATCAGCCTCCATATTTACAGGACCAAACATGGCAGCAGCAGCAACAACAACAACAACAACAACAACAACAACAACAACAGCAGAACGCTTACGAGTACAGACCAGTAATAGCACAGGAGAGTTATCCCGTTGAGGCAGATGTAGGCCAACCTGGAAATGGCTGGCAGCAACAAAATTCCTACGAATACAAGCCTGTCGCAGCACAGGAAGTATACCCTGTCGAAACCGACGTAGGAGTACAAGATAAGAGAAAGCAAGAGAGACCTGATTATCGTCCCATCCCCCTAAGATGGCCCTTTATCAGCGCTCTCATTCTTGTACTCTTGGGTCTGATGGGCTTGATCATATACGCCACACGCACTCTGGATGGTTCCGACACCACCGCCACTCTCCAAAACCGATCATTTGGAAGTGCGAACAAAGACATCTATTTCATGAAGAGACAGGATGTGGCTAGCGAACCTTCCCAACCAAGTGCAACAGCCGCTGCCGAAGCCCAACCCGAAACAGGAGCTTCTGATCCTGGCGCTAAAGAAACGGGAGCTTCTGATCCTGAACCTGCAGATGAGTCCCCAGTCACCGCAACTGACGCTGGCGAGGGCGAGACCTTGACAACAGCACTAGTCGAGGAAGTCTTCACAACAATGGTCACCAAGCCAGGCTCGGTCGAAGTCGAAGACGTTACTGAGACCCTCACTGAGACTGGAGAGGTCACTCTCACAGATGTGATCACCGAAGCACCAACAACCTACACCACAGAACTCCCAGCCCCTTCGATGGCTTCGGACGAGGGAGCCACTTACGAGCCCCAATTCTCGACGGTTACAGTGTCTGGACAGAAAAAGACGAGCATCACCGTCGTAGAAAGCGGCGTGGTACGCACGACGGTTAAGGAGACGACACGTACGGGACCTCCAGTCGTGTATGCCTCTGTTGGGACAACAACGCTTTACTCTGTCCTTACTATTGACTCGGATGGAAAGGTTGCTAAGCCTGCTGTTACAAAGGTTAGAACGAGCCAAGTCGCGGCCACTGTCAAAACAATCGTCGATGCCCCGCCGCCAGTCACAATGGTTCAGACTCTGGCGGATGGACAGGTTGTAACGTCGGTGACAACGCCAGTAGGTACAACGCGTGTGACAACCATGCCACCGACGCAGGTTATCGTCACGGATGTTTCCAAGCCCACTGGTGATACACGCATCGTTGTTGAAGCTACGACACATACGCTCACACAATCCGGATACTTTATCGGAAAATTCCTCCCCCCTATCGTCGCTGTTCTTCTAGCCATGGCGATCCGCGCCTTGAACCAAGCAGCGCAGCAGTATCAGCCGTTTGCTGCGCTTACGAGACAAGGTGGTGCTTTAGGACGTGAAGCTTTTCTTCTTAGCTTCGATGGTTGGATGAGCATCTACCTCCCATTCAAGCTTCTCTTCAATAACCAGCCTCTCCCCTTCCTGACGGCCCTCGCTCTATGGTCATCCAGTCTCGTAGCGCCCATGTCAAGTGAAGCCATCGGTCTCAAAATCTACGGCCGTTGCAGCAAAGGCGCTATCGACGGCTGTGCTCTCGAACTCGGTGTCTCCAACAAAGCCGCCTATGCCCTCGTCGGCCTCTTGGGCGCCATTACGACCCTCCTCGTTTTCACGCTCAGCGTTATCAGTCGTCACTGGCGTACTGGAGTTTTCGCCAATCCCTGGTGCGTGGCCAATACTGCAGCTCTTGTTGCTCGCAACCCGGAGATTAGACCTATGGCCTCCAACGACTGGAAGAACCTCAAAAATGCTGTCGCGGAGAAGAGGTTCTCCATGGGGTGGTTCCGTAACCAAGAGGGAAGAGACGAGTATGGCGTTGTTGTATGTGGAGATATTGATCGCGATATTTCGACCACTTATGGCAATGTGCCGTATAGTGAAGGCATGGCCTACCGACCACAAACACGCCGTCGAGCCCCTCAGACTTTCATGGCTTTGAGTTTCTGGTACAGATTCACGTTCCTCGTGTTCTTGATTTGCCTGCTTGGCTTCATCAGTTACTATCACTTTGTTGATACTTTTGGTGATTTACCCAAGAACATGAAGAAGGTCATGGAGAGTCAGGAATTTGGTGTTCGCTTTGTGTGCTCTGCCCTTGGTGTCATTGTCGTCTTTTGCATGGAGTTTCTCTTTACCAGTAAGTTGCATTGTGTCTCTGTTTCAATCAATACTAACATTTTTAGGCGTTGCTGTTATCACTCCTTTCCGACGGATGGCTGAAGATCCTCAAGTGCCTACTCGATCAGTTCTCGTCACACCCGCAACAAACGCCGTGTCGGGTCTATTCGTTGCCCTAAGAATACGAGATCCTCTCCTCTTCTTCACAGCCTTCACCACCCTCCTCGCCCAATTCCTACCGATTTTACTCGCCAACGTCCCGTACAGCCTCACCCAAACAAGTGAAGCCCACGAGTATTGCTCCCGTCTCAGCATCGGCATCCTGCTCGTGATGGTCATTGCCATGCTGTGCAGTCTACTCGTTAAATGGCCAGATTTACCTGTCGATCCTCGCAGTCTCGCTGGAGCGCTTTGGTATGTAGCTGATGCACCGTGGGTGAGAGGTCTTGAGGGCGTTGCGGCTATGAGTGCCAACAAACGTAAGGATGCGGTGCAAGGGTTTGGGGGAAGTTGGACTTATGGACCTATTCACACGCCTACGGGAGAGAGGATGTGCATTGAGCATGGAACTACTGGATTTAGGAGATGATATAGTTTAGGTGTGCTATCAATCTTTCCTTAAGCTCATAGCCTGGTAGTGTTTAATTTATAGTATAATGAAGTCTTACTATTACACATGCTAGATTCTACAGTTCCGTAAAAGTTCCGACAACGAGCCACCTAGGGATATGTAGAATGATTGAGATGTATGGGATATGTAGCAATTAGAAGGCTTTGGGTATAGTCTTGGGATAAATATATAAGATTTCATAGAATAAAAGAGTTTATTGTAATTTATATAAGAACATACAAGGTTAATAAGAATATAAAAATTATAAACTTGTCGGAACTCTTATACGCCCACTGTAGCAACATCGGGGAGTTCATCAACCGAGAAAAGAGGCGACTATGCGCGTATCGGTCTGCAATTATCATGATTGGATCTATTTTGCGGAGACCCCGCACGCCATCGCAGGGCGAAGTGATGTGACGGGGAGTAGCAACAAAGTTTATTGGATAACTACTCGAATGCTCAAGTCAAACCAAAAGCCATCTTTTTCACGCATAATGGCGTGCTCGAGGCGATTCCCTCTCTTTGAGGAGAAGAGGAGGCAATATGACACCCGCAGTTGCTCAAGGCTGTGAGCCAAGGCAATATCTGTACGATGTGTACATGTAGAGGAAACGAGCATTTGTCTCTTACATCCCTCATCACTTGACATTTGAGAGGTGTTATCCAAGCGTTGATGTTGATACTCTTTGTTGCGCATTACCAACAGTATTGGCTACTAACCAAACAGAAACCTGCAACACTACTGGAATGCTCACAAATAGAAACCACTACTCAAGCGCCCTGAAATGAAGGCCGCTTGTGTCCAATGTCGAGTTCGCAAGGTATGCACACAACCTTAAACCTTTCCCCCGGTACTCGGCCAGCGTTGACTCTCCGAAGGTCCGATGTGACGGTACAGTTCCTCGCTGCCGCACCTGTGAACGATTAAGCTTCCAGTGCTCCTTCGAGCAAGACGGTTCCGGTGGGCAGTATGCGCCTCGCATCCCACCGAAATGTCGTGGTACAAAAGCTTGTCATGAATGTCGAGCGATGAAGGTTCGCTGTTCTGGTGATACGCCGCAATGTACCAACTGCCAGCGGAGGAACAAGCAGTGCACATACGCGTCAAAAGCTGGGTCATCAACTACTGAGGCATCATCGTCTCGAGATGATTCGGCTTCTGCTTCGACGTCCCAAAATACCGTTTCGCCTGAAATACAACGATCAAGTATAGCGTCTAGCCCGCGATCCAACATCATCAGTTCAAGCGTCGACGGTGACACGCCTTCGTTTTCTGATGAGCTGGTTATTGGACTTGTTGGTCTTTACTTTGAACATCTATACCCTCTTCCATCATACAGCTTCCTCCATCAAGCCACAGTTGTTCAAAGATGTCGCGATAAGACAATTGATCGTGCTCTCCAGCTGGCAATATGCTCCATCACGGCAATCCACTTCGACAAGCACCAGGATGAACGTGACGACTGGGCCCAAGAAGCTGAACGTCTTATACTCGAGCGTCTTGAAGAACCCTCCATATTCAAGATTCAGGCCTCTCTTCTTCTCATACGCTACAGAGCTGCCGTTGGACAATTCTCCAGGGCATTCATCATGGCTGGTCTCGCAGCAAGGTGGGCTGCAGCTTTACGGCTTAACTACGAGCATTCTAAGTTAAGCCCTGTCGCCCAAGAGGTCCGAAGGCGGACGTTTTGGTCGTTGTATCTGCTGGAAGATAGCTTTTGTGTTGGCCTGAAAGAGTTTGAGCTATTCGACCCTGACATTATCTACCTCCACCTACCCTGCGAAGATGAAGACTTTTACCAAGAGAGACATGTCGCTACAGGATTCTTGCAGCCAGGAAAGGGGCTGGAGCCTGAGGTTCTAGGCTCTCGTGCTGCGTTCGTGCGATTAGCTTCCATCAGACGTGCTATTATAAGACTTAATCGACGCATATCAATGAAGGAAATCAATATCTCAGAGCTCTTCTCGTCGATGGAGAGATTTCAGAACGATCTTCTTCGCTTAAAGACCAAACTTGCACCTCACGATCAATACCCGCTTTCAAGTCAGGGAAACGCTCATTTGTCACCTCAATATGTAATAATGGTGAGTTTCATTACCTTGCAGCTGGGTTATCTAACATGTATCAGCATATGAGTTGGCACCAATGTCACTGCGATCTTTACCGCATATTTCTGACAGGATACCCCGAGTCGACACCTCACGCATCTATCGAATGTATATCTGTGTCTGAAAAAGCGTCGATGAAAGAAAAGTGCACTTCACATGCCGAGAACATTGTGAATATTCTGTCAGATTTCGTAAAGCACAAGGACGAAAAGGATATGTTGGAGTTTGACGCAGCTATTTGTGCATATCACAGTGCTAGGCTTCTGTTGTTTGGAGCGTACACTGGTAGAAACAACACTGGGTTACTGATGCAGACAGCTATTAGCAAAGCCCAATTGTGTCTCGATGTTATTACCCGATACTTTGACTTTTCAGCACAGCTCAAATCCATGGTAAGACATCCTTTACCAATTCATTCGGACTGAGGCTAACTTAGCATTAGCGACAAGAGCTTGAGAGAGTTATACAGCAGCACAAACTGTGGCTCGAATCTTCAGATCCCGGCGCAGTTACAACGGCCGATCAAGCTTCTTCATCAAAGCTTTCCAAGGACGCCTACAACCGCCAGCGCCTCGCCATACACAGCCTTCTTCGACAATCCGATTTTGTAGATGACAGCCGTGATGCGGCCCCCGGAACTCCACCTGTGCCGCTGCTGAGCTGGACACCGTCTACAGAGGATGAGCAGCCAGGGCCTGCGACGCAGACGGATCGGAATAGCAGAGAGCCATATACTCTTAGTGATCCACTTACGGATTCAAAACTGTTATTTGGCCTGCCGTATGGCGATGGGCTGGACTTGAATGCGTGGGCGTGTGGTACGCCTGGGACGCAGGATTTGACAGGGTATTTGGCGAATGTTGATGAACAAAATATGTATTAAGAATCATAAGACTTGTTGAGATTAGTGACTGCATCGTGCTGGAGAGGGCCATACGCAAGGCTATTGGCCGAGTAGCTAGCTTATACGATCAGATAGATCACAAGCTGCGGGGAAACGCATAGTAGCTTCCGCGAAGCCATGGTTAGTGTTTTGAGTTCTCATAATCTTGGTTTAACACGAGTGATAGGTGTTGAACTGAGGAGTTGGCATTTGCGATAAGCTAACACAGCGTCTACCGAGGCTGGACCAGTTAGTTGTTAAGAGATTGATTGCCATTGAGGTTCAATCATGCGGTGTCATGATTGGCGTTTCATTAACGTCTTCGGTTATATCCTAGAATTCAAACATAGAACAGGATGAGGGATCCAAACGAAAGGAACAGTTGTTTCAGTGGCTCATCAGTCGTAATTGAAACAAACCGAAGTCATTGTTTGCATAAAGATCTTGAATAAAGATCAATCACTCAAATAATCTCAACAATGTATGGGCGGATGAGAAATTGAGGTGTTGAGAGAGATTTGCTGCCGGGAGTCGGTTCATATCAGCGAGATTAATGCCTTTAAGAGTTGATTTAATATGTAGTACGAATGCAATAAAGAGTAAGTAGATGATTGTATTTTTCTCATCCTATTTATCTGCTTCGTTGGCGTCCAACTATGCTTCCATAACCAGGAGCTTGGTTATGTGTGAGAAATGTTTAAATTCAAGTTGGGGGATGAGACGATGATATTCCGGGAGTCGGAGCGGCCGTCGGATAAATGACGCAGCTGTCCATTAAGCGTCACCCTGCATGTCCACCAGTCGGCTAATAAGCACGCTAAACTGAAAAAGATACCGTCCGTCTTTTTTTCTTCGGTTGGTCGCGCGACTTTGATCAGCTCACTTCGGACCGTCGGCTCCCTTGACCGATTGGATTGGATTGGATTGGATTGGATTGGTCTTGAGTATGAGTATCTCCAAGATTTTACAGGGGGAATACCCTTGGTTCAATTAAGCAGGTAATTGCATTGGATACGTACCCCAGCATAGCAACAAACTACTTAGCCTCGAACGGTGTCTTGAGGAACTTGGTCTCGCGTGTCTCTTTTCCCAAATTCGGTGTCGGTCAACGGCGTCCAAACCTTGACTTTTAATCCCGGTCGATAGCCCGGTCTATGCGGAGACCCCTTCAAGCCCACGCGCCGGGATCGATATGCTCGAGCGGGACTGAGGCCCTCCGAAGGCGTCGCTTCTCGGTCCATTCTCGCTCTCATTGGTATCCCCAGGTTTTCCCTCTTTTGCGTCGTTGCAGTCAGGAAGTGTTGGCGATAGAGTTGTTCATTGTGGGAACTTGGCAATGCTCTCTTCGGTAGAAGTTGCAGCCGTCCGTCATGGTGGGATATGTGCTGCGGGGAACTTGAGAAGATGTCCTTATGGAGTCAGCTCAATGGATCGATCGGCTGGTCGGTGATGTCGTTGTATGGCCCCAATCTTGTCGCCTGGGCTTTACTATAGCTTAACAACTGACTCGCGATAATGACCATGACCTGGAAAGAGCTCGCCTCGTCTCGGTCAACATATCATACATAAGAAAAACCAAGGCAAACTGACTGACAAAGACTTTCCTCTGATAAACATTGGCGGTGACCTTTGTGTGACCACTCACTACCGACCAGTGAGACATGAGCACAGGTTTTGCCAAGCGTTGTGGGCCAAATTCGCTCCGCACAACGTCGTTCCATGAGTTTTCCATCGGCTAGTCAAGGTGTTGATATAAAGAATGCTTACAGAATAGCAAAACAGTACAGTCATCTTACATGTAATGACGTGCTGAATCGCAAATATGTGCTAATAACACCTGAGGCATATACCCAATATCCAATTATGGAAATAAAGTCAAAGTCAATTGCTGTCGTCCACTATATCGACACCGATCTTAGTTACCACACACCCATCTTCTCTTCCATGCTCCTTCCGGTCCCGCTTTCCCACCAACCTGCCTAGCCTGCTAGCACCTGCCTACGTAGTATTCAGTAGAGGCTATTAGGCTCCTGGGCTCCCTAACTTGCCTAGAGCCCAGAACCCCAGGGCCCCAGGCCTCCTTCCTTATCTCGCCTCCACTACTTGCTCGCCTTCTGACTCCCACCATTCACTACACATCATCTTCGTCACTACAAATTCTCTTAATTAAAACAAACCAAGAACTCAAACAAATCGCTTCTCCACCTTACGGCCGCCGTCGATGTCGACGTTGGTCTCGGTGAATTGTTCTTAAAACTCCTGCTAAGCTGATATTCATGATCCCTAGCTTTTGGGTCCCTCCATGCACCCTGAACTCCCGACGTCGCCATGGATCTCGCCTCCGCCGCAGGCGACCATCCGAATAACCTCATTCACTCCCTCGACTCTCCTCTTCCCATCTCAGCCACAACTTCCTCTACCCCGGTCGTGTCTCAGCAACCCGTGAACCATTCCCAACCTCCCTCCCACGCCAACTCTCCCGATCGCAAACCTAAAAAGTCCTCCTTGACCTGTACCACTTGTCGCGCTCGCAAGGTACGATGCAATGGTGCCCGCGACATCTGCTCCAACTGTGAGCGACTAGGCTTTCCATGCTCCTATGACGATGGCGATACAGGTGCTTTATCTGGCGCTCTACCGCGCCGCCGTGTTCGACAAGCTTGCATCAGCTGCCATAGTCGAAAGGCCCGATGTTCCGGCCATATGCCAGCATGCGATCGCTGCCGCTCCCAAGGTATTGACTGTGTTTACAGACCAAGCAAGAGGGCGCGCATTGCTTTGAGAGGAGAAGGCCGAAGCCCACAAAGCCAAGAAGGTGATCGAGAGGATGGTCATAATGACAGCGACCCTGGATTGACCGACCCGGCCAGCACCGCAACGCCCCAAGGTTTTGCACCAGAAATGTATGTTGATAACGTAGTTGAAGCTCCCATGGCTAACGAGCAGTTGTAGTCCCTTTCCGGACGAGTCTTTCGATGCTCTAATAGGCCGAACTTTCAACAAGTTCTTCAACCATGTCCATCATATTCCTATGTTCTCATTTCTACACCGAGCATCTCTTGAAGGACGATACAATACGGGCAAGGTTGAGAAGGCTTTGTTGCTGGCCCTGATTGGTATAACATCGTACCTTACGGATATGGGTCCTGGCATGAAGGAATATGGTGAAAGGTGTATCGACGATGCTGAGGGTCTCATTTTCGCTGATTACACTCGGCCTTCAACCATCAAAGTGCAGGCGCTTGTCCTAATTATCAAGCATCGTATCCTGTCAAAGAAATCTCCAAGCGCTTTTATGCTGTTGAGTATAGCATCGCGATATGCTGCAGCGTTACGTTTGAATCACGAAGCTCCAAATCTTTGTTTCCTCGCTCAAGAGTCTCGACGTCGGCTCATGTGGGCACTCTACTGTATCGACTCGGGTGTCTCAGGCGGATATCGTGACTACTCTCTATGGAGTGCTGATAAAATCCATGTAGGATTGCCATGCAACGAGCGCAACTTTGAATTTGACCTTCCACAACCAACCGAGAGACTTATTCATGACCCTGACAAGCCACGCAACCCCCAGGCTGAAGACGTCGGAAGTTTAGCTCTTCATGTTCGAATACAGCATATGAGACGTCGTATCATGGAGTTTTCTCGGCGTGTTATGCTAACTCGCACTACCAAACCTGACGAACTTCAAACCGGCATTTGGGGACTTCAAAAAGATCTCAGCGACTTCGCGACACACCTGCCAGCATCTTTCCAATTCTCGGAAACCTCGCTGAGACTACGGGCCTATTCCCCTCGAATCTGCATTTTTATCATGATTCACGTTTGGTGGCATCAGTGTCAGATCGATCTATACCGTCTTGCACTCGGCGGTCTTCGCGAGGCTCTTCCTCGTGCAATCTTGGCCACTCTTGACGATGGATTTGTTGAGCATTGTCAACAGCAGTGCGTTCAGCATGCCATGTCGATGGCCAACATATTTTCCTCCATGCACAAGCTCAACGCTAAGCCCGTTACCGACCTGGACATGGCTATTTGTGCGTATCAATGCGCTCGCGTGTTGACCTACGCATACCATACCAATGGTCCAAAATACGATCTCAACCTGGATGCTGTTGTGGAGCGGGCCAAGATTTGTTTATCAACAATCAAGTCTTGCTGCGCAGGAAAGACCGCGGAGGGCATTCAAGTTGATTTGGAGAGGCTGATATCTCACGGGATCGCCATCCGTGCGCCTTCAGTGACCCCAGATCCTCACGGTCGACTTCCCCTCGACAATGGATATTCCCAACAAACCCTGCGTCAACACGGCCTTATGGATGACAATGGCATGAATGACCCCACGCAGTTTGTTCCGATGACTCCCGTTTCAATGTCTGCCATGACCGATTCAACGTTCCCACCTTCGCTCGTCGCCGACCCTTGGGTGCCCGAAAGTCAAGTCTCACCAGATTTGCCGCACCCAACCACCGAAATTCAAGTCCCCGCAAAACCGAGCGTGAGTGTTCCAGAAATAGTTACACGACAAGACTTTGGAATCTCGGAGATCAACAATGCTTACGACGGGGGCGCGGATGGCTTGGGTGCAGATAATGGATTAGAGTATGGAATGGGACTTGATCAAAACCTGTGGATGCCCAACAACGATTGGTTAAGCATGGATTCTCTCCATGGGGGTGTTGGAGCCTCATAGACCTCAGATGCGGCTGGAAGTTGGGTCTGAATGCTCCATGAGCGTCCCCATTTCTTCGGAGCCATCCACCTACAACGACACAACATGTCTTTAGCACATGAGGTGATTATAAATGCGCCGACGCCCCAGGTATCTGCCCGATGGTCCGAGTAGACCTACAGGGATGGTTGATGAGCCATTCACAATCGAGACATACTCGCAATGCCGAGAATGCTGTACCAGACCTGTCAGCTTGGGCAATGCATGAATTGACTACGATAAACCCAATTTCAAACGACACAGCAGATACTCCACTGCTGCAGTTGATAAACTACGATTGAAGAGGTACAGAGACCTGACGGCGCTCGAAAGATTCACCAGCTCACCGATTGATAAATAAGCAGTCGAGCAAATGTCCACACCTAACTCAACTATTCGTTCTGGCCATGAGCTGCCGGTAAGGACATTTCTGCCTACCCAATTGGACACACCTTCAACATGGTGAAGGAAAAAGCGAATGGAGACCTCAAAATTCTACAGATGTTATATAGCAAGAGTGTGTATCTGCTTTCAGGAGGTGGAATATAGTACAAAGCCGGCGAGCACTTCATGGACACAATACCCTTTACGATACAACGAGGCGCAAATGGTCTAGATAGTGTATTCATATGTACAACTTATTCTTCATTCTGCAGCAAATACACGCGATGTGAAGTCAGCATATAAATTAAACCCTATCTGCCTAATAAACGCCGTTTTCATCTCCCGGGCTGTCTCCTCAATCATCTATTGGGACCTCGACCATTTTCCACTCCCAATGGCTATAAAATACACAACCAGTGCGCCGACACAGAAAGCTTCATACTGCCCAGCAAATCAATTAGAAGTCTCGTACATTGTAGATAGTTGCTTGACAAATGCACAACACAGTTCGATCAAAATCGAATCGAGCCGGATGTAGTTGTGAAAAACCGGCATAAAATCCAGATGTTTGTAAAATAGTTCGCAGCGTGAGTAGCGCAACCGCTATCAACGCATGATTTACTAGACCTTGACACGGAGCAAGTAGCGCAACTTGACCTGGGCAACATCGTAGCAGATGAATTCGTTGTAGTACAATGATGCGTTTTGGACATTCGTATCGCCAGGCTTGACGTTGGGGTCGGGCTATGTGGGTGTTAGCGTGTGAACAAAAGCGATGAACATGGATACATCAAGATGAAGAGCTTACCATTTTGACACCCTTGAGACTCTCGTGGACAACACCAGCGTCGATCCACTTGCTGGGACCTGTTCTTCCTTGACCCCATGTACTGTGCATGCCTTGCTTCTTTGCACTGCTGCCTGCGCTGGGACTAGCGTTCGTGAGCTTTTGGCAAGGATCTCCAAGTTCAGCTTCACAAAGGAGAAGCAAGGCCTCGCCACCAGAATTGTAAGAGCAGCAGTAGCCGGCTGACTTGGAGGACATATCGGCCAAATAGATACCCTTGCCAAACATATAACCTGACACAGGAGCCTCAGGAGGGGCGATACGAAGACCCTGACTAAGGATACCACCGTAGTTTGTCACTCGAGATCCGTGCCACAGCAGACGACGATCAGAGGAGATCTTGGAAAACTCAGAGTCATCAAATCGCTTGAACTCACCTTCGCGCTCGATGCGGAAGATGTCCTTCACCTCGTAGTTTATGTTATGAGTAGAGCCGCGAGACTCAACGAGATAGTCCTTGAGGTGGCTGAACTCGGTGCTGTTGTGGTCGAGAGGAGTCATCTCCTCGAGGCCGAGACCCTGGAATTGGCGATCAAGAGGATGGATAGTATCTCTCGACTTGCGGTCAATCTTCATGATGTCGGCTGCGTCCTTCATATCCGACAAGCTCTCAAGAAGCTCTATTTCTTTCTTGAGCGAGTTGTTGTCACGAATAATGGGTGGTCGGCCGCGGCCAAAATCGTGAGGAATGAAGGAATAGTAGGTGTTGGAAAGGTGTTCAGTAGCAGCAGCTACAGACAAGTCGTACTTGCTCGAAGCGAGGTTGGGGTTGTCCATCAAAGCAGCAAGGTCCTTGAGTTGCTGAAAACCACGAGTAATGGTTGTCTTACTTAATTTGCCCAATGGTAGCTTGTTGGCATCATAGTTGAGAGAGGTCATGGCCTGTTGGAAGTAATTCTGGTTGAAGATGAGTTCCATCAGCTCCTTGACGGGCTTCTTTAGTGTGCATTCAGGAGGGGGTGCCTCGTCCTCTTCCTCGCCATTCTCCTTTTTGACGGCCTTCTTGTCATCATCGTCATCATCGTCATCAGAATCGGGATTGTAACTGCGCTCGACAAAGGCATATTTGCCAGGCTTGGGGTTGTCCGTACGGTTATCCCATGCAAGACCGGACTTGTCCTTGAACTTCTTCTGGAACTGCTTGACGGCATCATCAAGAGTTCCGTCCCCAAGAACAGCCTTTTGGCCCATTTCGCCAACACGGCCCCATCGAGTCCATGTCTTGAAAGTTGCGGACTTGGGATCCTTAAGCACCTGAATGCGGTAGAATTTGTTGTTGTTGGCCGAAGAGTTGGCCTGGTTCAGTGAAGCGTCGTAAATGAGGCCAGTATCAGGATCGACATAAACCTGGTAGGTGGGAAGAGTACAGTGCTCGTCAAGGGGAATGGCGACATCCTTTCTCTTCATGAACTGGCCTTCAGCGACGACCTTCTCCTCTTCTGGGGCCTCGTCGGGTTCGTCCTTGATGGCGGCCTTACCCTTGGCACCCTTTTTGGCAGCAGCCTTGGGTTTAGCCTTGGTTTTGGGCTCGTCTTCCTCTTCCTCCTCAGATTCGTCCTTTACAGCAGTCTTTGCTTTTGTGCCCTTCTTAGTAGTCTTGGGCTTGGCCTTGGACTGGGGAGCAACGCTAGTGCTTCTTGCGCGCTTGGCTCTGGGCTGGCTATCCTCTTCATCGTCGTCAACAGTTGGGGAAGACCGCTTCTTGGACTTGCCATTGGCGGTAGCCTTAGCAGTGCCGTTGCTCTTGGAAGCAGAAGACCAGCTGTAGTCATCCGCGTTCAGCTTAGTACCCTTGGCGTCGGTGTCAATGAGCCAGGACGGGTCCAAGATAGGAATGCCTTTTGCACGAGCAGCCGTGACTTTGTTGCTGTTGGAATTGAAGTCATGATCAGTGGACACAACATGAGTTGTGGCTTTTGTGACACTTCGGGTGAGCGTTCCGCCATGTTTGCGAATAAGAGCTTCAAGCGAAGAATGGCTGTGGCCGATTTCCTCAAACTTGCCGCTGACAGCAATGGCGCAGCCGTCCAGAGGTGGATCAACTGCCGGGGGGTTGGCGGCCCGTCTTCTGGTGGGGGGCATTTTGGCGGGTGTAAGTATTGAGAGGCTTTGTGATACCAATGTGAGATGAGTGTGGGAGGCCGAATGTTGGTCTCAATTGAGGGACGGGCTCAACTTAAGGAAATGTTAGCAGTGGGACAAAGTTGGTCAGGGGCTGAGCTGAGCGTGTCATACCCAACAGCTTTTTGGTGTCAACAAGAGCTGACCGAATTGAGCAATCGCCGAATCTCAGGGTGATCCTTGCTTTCACCAATGGCACTAGATGCGTTTTATGAGGTGTAAACGAACCGAAATTGAGTGGCTGAGAGGTAAAGAAGTGAGATGATGTTGGAGAGAAAAGATGAGAGTGAGATGGAAGGGAATTGGGATATTTAAAGATGCGGTCGGTTCCTTCCCATTTTAAGGTCACCATAAGCTCAAGCTTATATGGGATGGCATTTAGCTGAATGGGAAGGTAGCACAGGCATCTAGGCTGAACCCCCCCACTTCCCAGCGATCCTTTGACTGCTTTGCAAGGTAGACAAAAAGAGAAGAATTGGAAGGGTAATTGATGGTTTTTATGAGACGGATTGAAAGAAAAGGAGTATAGTCACAAAAGAGAGCTCAATTGAAAATTTCCTCCTTATTCACCCCTTTCACGAATAGAAGTTGTTTTTAACTATGTACTACCAGCACAAGTCTGGTTACATGTTCTTAGTCAACTTGGAGTCCTCAGTCAAAGGTATGTGTCGGTTTATTCTGTCACCTCTTAAACCCGCAATTCCGATTAATCTACGAGACCAGGCGCGTTTCTAGGCACCAACACGCCAAAAGAGCCAAATTCCAGGCACGATCCTGGCGCGACGTCAGGTGACTTAAATTGAACCCATCAAGTGGGAATTGCTGCCTGAAATCAATGGGGAACGATGGGTCGGCCTGGAAGCTCAGGTGGAACGGCCTTGGCATTGTAGATGCGACGTCCTTTGCTATGCGATCCGGAGCAAGACAGGAGTTGTGGCGATTCAATTATTTTAATTTAGTTTGATTGAAAATGATTGACTTTGATGACGTCTCTATACATTATAATGCCATCAACTATCCGCGAGACGAATCACCATCTAGTCGTCTCTCATAAAGTGCTTTCATACACACAAATTGACCCAGCGAAAATCTCCATAGTATCAAAACAAGTCAACACATTCTGCAAGCTTTCATCCGCCCATCAGCGCTTTTCTCGACAATAAGAAAATCTAATCATCGTCTTCATCTTCATCCCCATCGTCGTCAGAAACATCTGTATCGTATCTCGTTAGCAAAACCCAGCGCTTCTTACAGATCAAGCGCATATAGGTCCCAAATACCGTCATCAGAATCATCCTCGTCATCGTCATCTCTTAGGCTTTCCTCGTTCGCCCATTTCACAGATATCTTGGGTATCATCTCGTGTCCGACAAAGTGCTTCCAGTCGGGTCCCGTGTATTGACTAACGGGATGCCCCTCTCCTCCAAACAGCACATCAGAGCGCAACGGCCGTGGGACCCATTGTTGCTGCGGCGTGCTGATTTTGATGTGATGTAGGTTGAGATCAGGGATGTCCTTGAGTTTCTCTAGGAATTTGGCCCAGAAGCTGATCTTGGGAGAAGCACCTGAATGGCCATCCGGTAGGCGTCGGCGGAGGGTGATTTTGTGTAGTTCCAGCCTCTCAAGTGTACGTGCAAACTTTCGGACAACCGCCAACAGTTGCGGAGCTTCCACGTGCATCATACCAAGATTGAGTTCTTCGAGTTGGTAGTATTCGGGCGACGGCTCAGAGGGTGCAACAGGGGATCCTGGCGTAGGAGATTGTCCTGAGTTGGTAGGAGGTGTCATGGACGAGGCATTATCGCGACCAAGCCACCCAAGAAGCATAGCGGGACCAGTAACACTAGTTTGGGTCTCGTTGATGCGCAGGTGCTTGATATCCTTCAGCTTGAGTAGGAAGCTGCGAAGCATCATATCCGCAGTTGATGAGTGACCAGCACTACCAGCGCCGGAGAAGTCGGTGCCTCCGAGCAGATCGATATCGATGTGCAGCTTCTCAAGACTCTCCAAAACAGGAATGACTGATGACTCCATGTAGGAAGGAATATTGAACGCACAATCGCGCAGATGATTGCCTGATCGTGACATGTGCTCAATACCCTTTGGTCTCGCGTTAGCCTCCCCAAGGGCGAAAAGAACAGAACTAAAAACGGTGCTGCCGTATGCTGTTGACGTGTCTGGACCCCAGGCCATGCCGCTCTTGAGACCAGGCCGAGATCCAGTCTCTTGCAGAGCTGTAGTTGATCCGTAGCTTGTCCACTGTTTATGAGGACCATCACGAGTACGTCGTCTGGAATTGAAGTCACGAATGACAACATCTTCGAGGTTCTTGAGATTCTTGAACGCTTCAACAAGCATGTTTCGGTGATACCCTGTACTCAGCAACGTGAATTGTCCGTTATAGAGCTGCGTCTGTCTCGCGGTCCGAGCATTATGGCCATGAACTTGTAGGGCATGGGCAAAGCGATCAAGGCCAAAGTGAACCTTGCGAAGGTGGCAGCTAAGGCGGCTCTTTGAAATGTCAATCAAAGCCTGTAGACTTGTCTCTGAGATCATGAACTGTTTGCGGGTGAAGAACTCATTGGTAAAGGTAGTGTAGAGAGATTGCTCAATGGAGCGGCATGTCAGGCGGACATTGCCGAGTTCGGGAGTAGTGAGAAAGTAGGTGATCCGCAAAAGAACCTCGAGAGGGATCTTCTGGAAGGGAGAGGACGAGGATACAGCTAACAAAGGAGTGTTGATATCGGCCATGGCGGTGTCTGAGTCGGCGGTCATATTGGTTGGTGGTGTCGAAATCGATTGAAAGGGAAAGAAGGGTCGAGCAGAGAAAGGATTGAATCTCTTTTATTCTGCATGAATCGCACAGTGAAGGGCTTATAAAGTGTGATATGAGTGGTGAAGACAAGAGATGGAATGACCGGGTGCTGTAAATCACGGTTGATACAGCAGGCAGCAAACAGGCAGTCGCTCCACCTGAGGATGGATTGATGAAGGTCTATTCATCCAGTTAGCCAATCATCTCCACGTACAACCATAGAAGTTTACACAAAGTAAACTCACAGTATCAAAGGAATCTATACCTGTATTCAATGCAATTGAGTTGTCAGCTTTTGCGTGTTTCTGTTGATGGGATGTTATGATGAGGTGAGAAGATTATTTGACGACAATGACGTTGAGGTCCGAGGTAAGAAGCAACCACGCGCTATAATCGCCAGCGATCCACTGAGACCAGCACACTCAACCCCTGTCTAGGCCTGTCACACTAGCTTCCAAGTAAAGTACTGTACAAGTTAATCATTCACGGCACAGAGGATGTGTATGTCCATATCTGATCACCTTCAGGAAAAGACCAAGTTAGAGGCATATGGATAAATTTATCTAGTAAAAAAACTGGCTCTTCTACCGGATTCAACACCAGTACAGTACGTGGTATCATTTGTATAGCAAAACCCTGTGCATCCAATGCATCTTTCCAAATCATCATCTACATATCAAATGCATCCCTACCTATCCAAATATCTTCCTCCTCTATAAAACATCCATATAAATCTTATAGACGCCCAAGCGCCAAACATCAAAACATGTGGGTATAATACTATCAGCGCCGGGAACTTAGCGACCCCCCATAAACTCATTCTGTCGCAGGAAGCTCGTCGCCAGCTCGTCGCCTCCATGCTCAGCCGCTTCCATCCAGTGAACCGCGACACACATCAGCCCAGGGTCGCTTCTCACATCGCTCTCCTTGCCATCGCCTCCTCCGCTTGAAAATCCTGTGCGGCCTCCTCCATTGCCCAGACGGCCGTACTTGTCCATCACGGTCTGCTTAAACACCTCGCGTGGCTTGGAAAGAGGTAGCGTTGTTCGCTCAACGTATTCCGGGTTGGAAAGGTAGAACAACGCAAGTTCGCGCTGCGCGGTGGGAAATCCTTCCTTCGCCGTTATTGTCCACATCTTGCCCGCATCTTCCAGTTTGTAAGTTGTAGAAGGCGGTGGTGGTGTGCCTGTTGTAGATTGAGGCACGTCGGTTAACGTATTCTCGCTTGGCTTACGCACATGCGCATGTGCTGCAACCACTTCATCCGCCATCTCTACCATTGTACGGCATACTTCTGACTTGAGTTTCAGAGCTGCCAGGGCAGTGTTCCAGAATGCTTTACCGCGTTCCTGTTTATCCAATACCGACGGTGGAACGAAAGATGCAATAAATTGCAGGTCACGGAAGATCGTCTTTGGTCGGATTGATGCCTCCCGGAAAAGAGCTTGCAGCTCTTTGGTAATGATATCAGTGTTGACATTTCCTCCTGACATGATTGATCTTGTCTCCGAGCTAGCTTGTCGGGGACCAAAGAAGGGTGTCTGAAGCTGAGATTGAAGTGCTTGTGATCGCCGTTCTTTGACGTTATCAATCGTTCCCTCCAGAGGTGTGGGCCGAGCATTAGTATTATGCTCTGTCACTACACTTGATCCAGCGTCAGATCGGTTCCATCGCGGCCTCTTCTGTCCGCTTGACTGCAGTGCCGCTACAATCAGGTTCTCAAGCTCGTAAAGAGCATTGAGCTTCGCGTAAGGGTTAGGGTGTACGCAAAACATATTGAGCAGTCGCTGATATGCTTTCTTGAAAGGGAACTCTGTCTTATCCTTGTCTTCTTTGGCCGCAGATAGACGCGGGGTAGACTCATTGGTACTCGGTCCCTCAGTCGAACCCAGAGGAAGGCTTTCTGAGGTTTCCGATGCCCGATCGTTTGGCTCACCAGCACTTCGTAAGTTGCCAAAGCTCTTCTTCTTTTCAATAACCCTTGGTCGTCCTGAACTTCGCTTCTCTTTGATCTCAGATCGACGTCGTGCCCGTCGATCAAGAGCATCTTTGCGATCAATGCATTCTTGTCCAAGTTTGTCGAACCAAGCATCTGTTTCAGAGCCTCGAGAAAATACTTGATTGCCAAGGTCTGACAACAACAGACTGGTAAGGGACTGTCTCAACTCGTTCAGGAAGCGAGTCTTCTCATCATCTACCCGCTGGTGCTGGAAAACTGTCTCGTTCGATGATGCCGATGTACCAGGACGTCCTGTCGAGAAGCTTGAGGTAGAAGCTGCGGTACCGTGGTTCTGAGGATGAGAGAAGGTTGTCGAGATATTCGTCAAGCTCGTTGTAGGAGAGTATGCCCGAGAAGCTCCTGAACTAGGAGACATGATTGGCTGGAACGGAGACCAGAAGGTACTAGCCGAATCGTTCGTATGCGCTGGCGAAGCTCGATCAAAGTACTCTTGTCCATCAAGAATATCTGAAAGAGCCGAGCTAGCTCGTGGCATGCTCTGTCGAACCGAGTCGAGAGACTGTTGGCTGGGGTTGTGCATCGAAAGCGATCTGAGATCTCTAGCAAGGGAGCTCGGTCTGCTCGACGTAGGGCTGAACTTGCGATCTTGCTCGCTGATGATGCTTCCAGAGTCATCTCCAGTCCAGGAGAGTTCCTTTTCTCTAGCTCTTGCGCGGTCGTATCCAAGCTTGTCGCGCTTGTACAACTCACTTGACCACAACACCGGTGCCTCTCGAATAGTTTCACCAACTAATCTTGAGATACACTTGTCCACCTCGTAGCAGAACCGGTGAATCCGCTCTTCACCCATACAGAAGTTTTCGATGCCACGGCTTTGAAGCCATGCTGCGGTCGCCTCGGCAGGGTCATCGCTCAGCTTGTTTGGTCCTCCTTGCTCTTCGGAAGCTGCCAACAGATCCATTATCTGAGACTCGGTGCGATAGAGGTACGATGAACTTGGTCCTCGAGCCATGTGGGCACGAGATCGTTGGAAAGAGTCCCAGCGTCGAGGCATACCCATAGTCTTGAGTGCTTGGCAAATGTCACGGCTATGAGCATACTCTTTTGAGTTGCGCACATCCGTCACGTACCACATCTTATCACGCACAGCCCGTACGCGTCTCATCATGCGGTCAATGATGCCTTCGTGACGCTCTTGACTCTGCTTGAGCCAAACGAGCCAAGCATCATACTCCTCAATGGCAGAAGCAGATCGACGAATCGAGTCTCTTGGACCACGGGAGAAGATGTTGATGAGCACCGCAAACCCGTTTTCCCTGAGTGAAGGAGATGCGAGAGCGTTGAGTTGGTTGAGCGTCTTCCAGTATTGATGAGATGAAACAAAGTCAGCAAGTGCTTTGGATTGTGCTGAAGCCGCCTTGAGCATTGTGATGAGAACGGCTTCTGGCTTGTCATCCTTGGTATCCACCTCAGGGATAGACGCTGCTCTCTTTTCGTTAAACTCTTTGCCAATCTGCTTTCTGTAGGGATTGCGGCTGGCCATCGAACGTTCAGTCGTGATGATCTTAGTCTTGGATTTGTATCTCTTCAGACCAGAGGCACGGTTACTAAGTTGCGTTCGGCTGTTCTCAGGCTCAAGGCTACGTGGGATCTCATAGTCCTCTACCAACTTGAGGATTGAATCACGGAGTTGATGATAGTCCTTGTCTAGCTCAGGTCCGTCAGAAGCATCTTCCTCATCAGTGTCAGTACTAGATGAGTTTTCTTCGTCATCCATCTCCTCGTCCGGGTCAAATGTCATACTTGTGGATAGACTCTTGCCATCGGATGAGATGAAGAGCACAAGCCATCGCTCGGCGCAAGGGTGGCATGTACCACGGACGATATCAGAACCTAGATTCTGTGTCATTTCATGGAGTGCCAAACGCAGTCGATAACCGTCATCTTCATATTTGTTGAGACGCCTTTGTAGCTCCGAGTCCATTGCCGGCGGCGAATATCGCTGAGGTGTCACTGATACTTGATCATCTAGGTATCCATCTCTAGTGGTCGAGTCACTGAAAACCGAGGAAGCGCTGGTGCTGATGATGGAGACAGTGTCAAAGTTGTTGTTCCTTGGGTTTGACATGGAGATGGGCTGTGAGATGGAAGACATGCCAGATATAGATGCTGGTCCTGACCTAAAGCTGCCCGAAGCTGAGTGTGGTCGCCTTTCAGGGAACATGGCATTCACCAAAGTCGCTAGATCAGCTGGGCTAATAACCAAATAGGGATGAACCTCCTTGGTTTCTCTGAGGGACGTAATGGACCTTGCTGGGAGCAGCTTGGCAGCCGGTACCTTGGATCGGGATCCTTGGAAACGAGCGAGGATGCTTTCCACATGGCCTTTAATCTTCGGAGGTACCTCCACTGGAACGCAAGTTGCTGAAGGTTTACCGCTCCACATGCTGGAAACATACTCATGAGCCTTCATGGCTACCTTTTTCAGAATCTTCTCACGGGCGTAAGGAGTGATGTGGTACTCGGCCAGCATTCCATAAGATTCTGGATGGATAATGACGCCCAAAAGGAAAACGAAGAAAAGGCATCTCCAAACCAACCATCGGGAGGTATTTTCGACATACTTGTGGTCAAGCTTCTTCAGGATGGCATTTCCAAGTTCCAAGAGTCCTTCAGGTATTCCAGTGGCATCTTCATCGTCGACGAGCTCAAACAGTTGGTTGACTGCCCTCTCGTAGAACTCCTTGGCTGCAACTTCATCTGAATGGTTCCAATCGGACAAGTTGAATCGGGTACCATGCTGGTCCTCGGCCCGGTCCAGCAAAAAGGCTCCGTCCTCGAGAATCTTCATCAGATACCATTCCATATTGGATTTACCAGACCAGTCACGCATTGCTGTCCAAATATTGAGAACGGAAATGAGAAAGTGCTCGCCAGTAGATTTGGGCTCCGAGATCAGGCGTGCCAAAGCAGTGGCCCATATCTCGGTTCGACGTTGATCCTCGGAACTATCAGGTCCAGCAGAATTGGCAAAGCATGTGTGGATGAGTATAGACAGAGGGTCGTGACGTTGAAAAGACAACAGTCTCTCTATGTCCACAGCAGTGTTGTTTTTTCCGGACGCACTTGCGTGGGATCTTCCTCCAGAACGGCCATGAAAAGGGAGGACAGATTCCACGGGCTCCAAACCTTTGTGATAAGTCAAGAATGAGTTCAACTCGGAACTTGACAAAGAACATATACGAGTGGCCAGGTAGTCCGGGTTTGTACGGAGCTGTGTGAGAAAGTCCAAAAATGTATCGCGAGCAGATGCAGAAATGTCGTGCAGAAAAGGTGTTATCGATTTGAGGGGACCAAGAGCTGCCGAGTTAGTGGGAGTATCCAAACTTTCCGAAGATCCAAGACCAGCATTGGCGAGACCCTCCATCTCGGGATCGAGGAGAGCATAGCGGCGAAGCTCGTCGCAGCTGTTACGAACATCATGGATGGCGCTGTACAAGGCGGCAAAGCTCTCCTTGTCGTCACGACGGAAACTGTCGACCAAATTACGATGGGCTATTTCCCCGCAACGGGTCAGACGGGCGCTGAGAGCGGTCGAAACTAAATTCCTCTGCAGACGCAGACGGTTATTTGCGCGCTTGCGCTCCTGGTACTTGGACAGTCGCACTAAGTGAGCCAACTCTTCGAGGGTTGTACTTTCTGATTCTGGTGAAAGATGTGGATTTGAGTATTGCGAAACATCTTGTAATAATGGCTTGAATGGTGTTGAAGATCCGTTGTCGGACTCGTTATCGCTAGGTTTTAGAGCCGAAACTCGGGGACTGTTTCTGGTTGAAGATTGGCCAGGCATATTTGGCTGTGCCACGATTGGCTTTCGAGAGGACATGACTGGTGAGTGTTGGTGAACATGACCCCGACGGTCTTTGTCGTCAAGGTGCCGAGGTATTTGTTTGGACTCGCGGGTTGGGCTAGGGCTTGGAGAGCGTCGTCGTCGAGATCGAGGTGGTTGCACATGTATATCGACAGATGGAGGGGGCGAACCCGAATCTTGCGCACCAGTGGACACAGCTGTACCGGTCAAATCAGCATAACTCGAAGACATACGGAGCCAGACAGTAATCAGAGCCAGGTTCCGACAAAGAAGCTGAATGGCAACGTCGGAGACGTACTGGGAGCAGAATGAATGCGGACGGGTGAGGACAAAGATCGCTGCATAGAAACCATTCTGAGCTCGGTGAACTCTGCGTCGCAAGAGCGCAGCTGTGGCAAGCTCTCGACGAGGCGCCTCTCACTGGCTTATGAACAGAGATATATGGTTCGAGTAAATGCAAGCGGAAGCAAGTCGCAATATAGATCGTTGTGCGAGGATTCGAGAAGGGTGCTAGACCTGCCAGCAAAGATCGGACCCAGTAAGGAGTGACAAGGCGCGCGAGGTTGGAAGATGATGGCGCGTTCCGAAGTGTTCTAGCGTATGAAGGACTAGAATCGTATCACAAGTTGCAGTCGCACGTCGGATTTGCCCAAAACAAAACAAGACAAGAACACGAGCAACGTGGGAGTGAGAAATCTATGGCAGAGAGGAGAAGAGAGGAGAGAAGAGGGAAGACGTGGGAGGTAAGAGATGAGAGTTGTAGTGGGAGGTGGGGGGAAGTCAGGTCAGGTATCGTGGGAATAGACGGACTGATATTATGGTACTGTAATAACAGAAACAGCAAAGGGGCCTCACAACTGGCACCTGTCGGTTACTCCGACTGCATATAGGCACAGACGCAGGCGCAGGCGCAGAAGAAGATACAGACCACAGACACAGGAACTGACAACCTTTGGACAATGAGATCGGGCTGGGATAAGGGTAGGATCCAATATGATGGGGTAGAAGTATCCCATCCTATCCCTACCTCGCTATAACGGGCGGGAACAGGCGGTACGATGCGATAGTGGGGACAGCAGTGCCCCCCAGTGCCTCCAGAGCCCAGAGCTGGCAGACGATTTACCCCACTAAGCCCGTTGTAGCACGGCAATGCGGGTGAGCTTGAAACGCAATTGGGTCAGCGGCTCTTTTATGGGTCGGTACCTGAAGCCCTGTGCGATTCGCACGTGTCATCCAGCGCCTGGCCTGCCCTGGCTCCAAGGTCGGGCCGGGTCACAGGGGAGTTGTGCGTTGGCAAGCGCTACAAATATGAGTCGGATCAAGTAACATCCAAGGCTCAGTTGAAGTTGAGTTGTTCAGGAACTCTCTTGGCGCGTTGAAGTGATCGGTGAACTACAGTGTGGACCTGAAAAAGAGCCTCTACCTTTGCCCTATCGAGAAGACCTGTTCCGTCCCGTAGTTGTGGTTGAGTGGATGCATTGTTCCACTCGAGGCATTCAAGGTATGATGATTCAATGGGCAGGACAGTAATGACCTGCAGATAGGAAATTGTAATTGTTGATTGTCGTCAACATCTAATTGACTTTTATCTTAAAAGAGATAACCTTCATTCACGGAATTGTAAAAGTGCTTCTTGTTTCGTACAACTTGGAGCTCTGAGTTGTCATTGCATTCACATCAGCCAGCAAAACCATATATATTAAACAACGTCAACCAGACAATTATGACCACGAGGACCGGCGAGACGACCAAGTGAAGGAAACGAAACAAGCAATTCAGGGAAAGACAAAACAAATATCTGCATGTCCCCGTGTTCGGATTGACTTTTTTCTTTTGTGCTGGCGGTAATTCCCACATCCAGTATTTAACAACCAGGGTTTACAACATGTTGTTTCGTCCACTTATACCACTCATGATACACATCTTCGAAACAAACATGATACTGTTAAAAACTTCACATGTGATAGAAACATCGCAGCATGTTCTTTTCCAATAATGTACCTCATCCTTAACAATTCCAATCATGTTCTTACCAAGCCTCAGCATCACACAATGTATCAAACCCCCTCCCCCCCCCATCCACATCAGCAGCCAATCTCATCGCACCACGCCAGTTCCCTCTATGCGAGGCAAAGACAACAGCTGCTGCAACTCTACAGCAACTGGGTTGTGTGTGCCAACGCATCGGCATCCATAAACCCCCCCAGTACCCCCAAAACACCAATCATGCGCCGACCTCCACATGCATCGTCTTCCAATCAATGATTGCCAGCCCAATTCTGCGCTGAAAGCTCACCGAGAGGCCCCAGCCATTCATATTTGTTAGACAGACCGACTTGTTAACACTCCAAGCCAGTTATGCAGCCGTATTCGGTCTGATATCGACTATTCTCAGCTGGTTCTGACTCTCTGACTCCTAATCCGCCACTCCAATGCAACTATCCTCATTCGTCTTTTCACATAATAGCATATTTGTCCTACTCCCATTGTCCTGTACCAGTTGTGCGCTGGCTACTGCTCCACCATCAATTATCCACCGCATTTTTCCCAACAGTTCACGACGACTTCATCCGCACATAGCCCCCGGCTTTTCCCCAGTATCTATGTCTTTTTTCAGTCGAGGCCAGCCTTTTTGTCATGCACGTCAGCGCGTGATCACCCCAACAGAGGTTGACAGGCGCGCCCGTGGTGTACTGTAATCCCGCACATGGCTGAGTTGAACTTACATGTCGGTCACTTTGATCACCTTGGTGATGCTCTGAGCCAACTCTCCATTTGGACATCGTTTCTTCCTGACTAGTTTGAAGCACCCTTCCAGAACAACCTCCAACAAGTTCATCCTGTCACTCATGATTCGCCAACTTCTCCGACTGGTCCTGAGTGTGCATTGCGCAAGCGTTCCTTCTAGAACCATGCCATCTCCGATGTTAGATGCATTCGCCGGCACATGTCTCACATCATAAGCATGGAACAGCTTGGTAGACGCATAAATTCATAGATGCATACAAGTGAAGTGACTACATCTTCACCTAATAAGGGTATAATATCAACGCTCCAACCAACCCTAACCCAGTGCCATATTAGGCATGCCGCGACTCTTCTGCAAGAGCTTATGTGCTCGCTAAACCGCCAATTTTATCATGTACTCAATAAATCAACCATTTTAACGGTTTGGAATCCCATTAAATTCCTCTTCCAAACCGAACATCAAAATCCTTCAAGACGCTCATTATACTTGCTGCTTCAACCTCGATAGGCATCATTGCACCAGGGGGTGCTGGTCGAGTACCAGGTCTCGGAGTAGCCTTGAGTTTGGGTAGCCAAGAGCCAATATCATCTGCAGCCTTGGAAAAGTTTCGATGGCTGGATAGTGTTTGGTATGCCTCGGCACAACTCAAGCCTAGACTGGGCAGGCTTGGGAGGTTGATCTTCTCCGGCTGCTGAGGCTGTGTGGGCTGGGACTTGCAGCAGCCGCCACCAGCACCCTTGCCACCACAGCAACCAGAGCTACCATCCTTGCGGTTGAAGTTGGCTGCCATAAGACGACAAAAGAGTCCAGACTTGGGATCAGCTTGACACTGAGCGCAAGAACCAGGTCCGTTAGGGCCACAGCCTCGACGCTCTGTGGGTTGAGTTTGTGTACGGCGTGGGAGCTTGACGGCTCCGTCGGCGGTCATCTCCATAGCAAGCATAGGGAGATCATTCTCTTCAGGAGGAGGGGTCTGGACCTGCTGAGAGATGGGAGGAAGGGTATCGTTGGGAGTCATAGCAGGAGTTGCCAGCGCAGTATCAGCGCAGACACAGTATGTACCATCCTTACAGAAGCCGCATCCATCTCTGAACGGCATGGAATCCATGGAAGGTAGTTGAGAGGAAGCAGAGAAAGCTTCTTGGGTAGCCTTACGGGAGAAGATAGCTGTATAGTCAGTCTCCGCAGCATCTTGGCCAGGACTAGAGCGATGTCTCTTCTCGTAGGATACATCTGCCGACGGTGAGACGGGACGCTTGAGGGCCTGAGATTGATTCAAAGCCTCAGCTGCATCGTCAAGACATTGACAGTTCGAGGTGAGAGTGCACTTGCCACAGCCGTTGACGGCGGAATTCATCACCTCTTCGGCACAGGCACAAGGTCCATTGGGGGAGCAGTTGCCACAAGTAATGGTAGTCTCGGTATCATGCGGGTTTATGTCGAGTGTCTCTGGAGGGGAGATGATCTGTGAGATGGAAAAGGAGTGGCCTGACTGACGATCGGGTCTTCCGTCGGGAAGACTGTGTCTTGGTGGTTGGCTGGTAGGACTGTGAAGTCCATCAAAAGGGTGCTGAGAACTCATACTTCGGGATTGGAAGTTCGAGTTAAATACTCCTTCATCAAGTCGACGTTTGAGAGTCTCAGCTTCTGTTTCAACCCGGATACGATCCTGTCTCTCCCGGTCAAGCATGTTTTCAAGCAGCAAGCATCGGGACCGGAAGGACTGGACATCAAGCTCAAGTTCGTGGATCTTGTCCTTGAGTTCTGACTCATGTTTTTCTTGAACCTCACGTTGCTGATCAAGTTGTTCCTCGAGTTCTCCAACCCGAGCAGCCCTCCGCTCTCGGAAAGCCCTTTGAGCTGCGCGGTTTTGAGCCTTGCGCTTAGTGGGTGGTGTATCGGTAGCAGGCTTCCTGCCGGGCTTGGGCCTCGGAGGAATCACCCATTCTTTAGAAGTCATAGACACCTTAGGAGGCTCCGGGGGAGCCGGGCTGGGGCTGATTACGGACGACATGGACATCTTGTTGATGGAAGGAAGAGCAGTCCGCTGCTGAGGTTGTGTGGGTGGAGGTGGCTGCCCACTCGGCTTAATGGAGAGTGGCGTTCTGTGGCTGTGGGGACCGGTTGTGGCTGGTGAAACAGGTCCTGGTGCGACCGAAATAGCACGATTCTTGATTCCAGTAGGTGCAGGTGCAGCAGCAGGAGATCCAGCCCCAGGAGATTCAACCGACTGTCGAGGAGATGGTCTTGACATGATGAGAATCGACTGGTAATAGATGCTGTGTGGTTGTGGCGAGATCGGGTCTCTATCGGTCGGTCGGTTGAGCCAAATCGGGTCGGAGTTCCGAAAAATAAATCTCAAACAAAGTCAAATGCAATCAACGTAACTGTCGTAATTACTTCGGTATTGTTTATATGGGGTTGAACCAGAATGTTTCGTCAGTGGTGGTTGAGGATTGGTGCGACTGTTCGATAGATTGATAAGATTGTTTGGATCCGTAGCTGACGCAGCTACGATTTGACAGCTCGGTACGATCTCGGCTTTAGTCTCGGTTGATTGAAATGACTGGTAGCCAGGGAGTCAGATTGATAACGTGTGTAAGAACCCATTCGTGTATACACAAGCAGGAAGTCGCCAGGGGAATTAGATCAAGAGCCACAGCACAAGAAATGAGGGGAGGAAGGGTAACAAAGCTGGAAATTAATCGCGGGGTGCGTCGCTACTTTTGTGCCCCGACCGCAACCGACGGTTAGGAAACCAATGGTCCGATTCCAGGAGACGATAGTGGATCTGATCAGATTGATAAGATTTGATTGATAAAAGTTTCTTTGCCGCGCATGCGCCAGGCACGAACCATGATACGCCAGGCAAATGTTTGCATGTGGGCGACCTCGCAACCCCCAGAGACGAGGGTTGATCAGATTATGGCCGAGTTAAAGAGCAAATTTTCTCGTAATCTGATTCTACGGCCAGACATTTTCTCGGCCTCAAGTTTCATCAATGGACTCCAATCAGTCATAAATTGGCGGCTCCGCAGCGTGACTCCCCACCCGCAAGTAACCAATCGTGAACCCTTCGAACAGGTTGTCCAAACACAATTCTCAACTCGGGCACTTAATCAGCAGGGAATTGTTCAACTTTGGCGATCTTCTCCACGGCAGTTGACGTGACGTCGCAGGATGTTCGCATTCTCGTCATGGTACAACAGGAGGTAGGATTATCCCTGGTGATCTCCAATAGGTGTTGTTTGTTAAATGGATTGTCTCCGCCGAAGCCCCTTCAAAACATGGGGCTTCACCTTGCTAAGTGATCCGAAGCTCGGTCTTACCTGGAGTAGGACGGCATAAGTCGGAATTGCAGGAGCGAATCCGTGATCCTGTAACCATCAGATAAGATCCGGTCAAGATCAGTTAATGCCGATCACATGGTCCTCTCCGATTTCGCTCTCAGTTGGTAACTCTTCCAAGATGGTTTGTTGAACACAACTATTTTTCTCTAAGAAAGAGACTGCCAACGTCCATTTATATGGACGATTCATATTAGTTCCGGGTTTTAAGGCCGATCACATAACCTTGAAGTCCTTTCGATGAGAGAGTATGCGGGAGACCAAAATCATATCTAACACTTGCCGATATCTCCTGGGTAGGGTAGCTAAACACGATTTCACATTTTAGGTCTGAACACGTCCTTGATAATTCAAGCTTCAACTCGGCTCATTAGACGTAATAAACATCCGCTCCTCCGACTCCATTCTAGCCATTTTTACTTCCGCTTGCCACGTTCTTGGGCGTTCGACCCTGGCTTTCAGTGTTACCATATCCACTGAGCTAAGCAGTTTGACTGTTCGGCGGAGCAGGTCTAGATCGAAAACAGCTCAAGATGGCCAATCAAAAAGATGGCGTCTCCGGAACTTGAAATCCCACATGGTGTGATCTTAACAAGCGGGATATTGACAGTACCAACCTCAGGTCGTGGGCGATAGTAGGGGTCCAACATGTTGACCGAGAAAGCGTTTATTTTAAGAGCGGTTTGTTGCTGCCAAGCTCGTGTTCGTGTTGCACCAAACTCTCATGGCGACTTTGACCTACCAAGCTGAATTGGTCAAAGAGTCTGTGAAAAATCGAAATAACAATTTGATACATATAATTCAAGAGACGTTAAGAAGTCAAAAAGCGCCTCAATCTCCAATTCACAAGACATTTGCCTTTTAACATATGATATCTTTGAATGTAATTTCACATATCCGGGGTCTATCGATAAGATAACCAGACCCTCCAAGGCTAGTGCCGCCGAAAACCACCTGTTCCGTCACCTGGAGCTCCTCCACCAATCCGTGCCACCTCACCTTTAGTGTTATGCATATCTAAACATTTACAGCCTACAACACGTTAACGATACCACCACCCACAATGGCCGCCGCGCCGGACCCTCTCCCCAATTCCATGGCCGGCCTCGGCGTATCTGCCCCGTTCACCCTCTCCGGCTCCGACTCCTCCTCCATCGACGATGATGCTCCCCTGCCTTTCCCTGAGGCCCTCCCTCGCACCGACTTCCTCGCTGAAGACTTTCAACCTGCCGCCTACCTATCTGCTTTACCACATCGTCATCAAACACTCGAGGACCTTCGGTCAGATCTGCGTGACCGAAGCGCTGCCATCAGCTCTGAGCTTCTCGAGCTCGTCAACTCAAACTATACTGCATTTCTTTCCCTAGGCAGCGAGCTCCGTGGCGGCGATGACAAGGTGGAGGGTGTCAAGGTTTCTCTACTAGGCTTCCGGAGAGCTGTCGAAGAGGTTAAAACAAAGGTGTCTGAGCGCAAAGAGGAAACAAACACCCTCAATGGAGAGCTACGTGGCGTGCGATCAGCTATTGAGCAGGGCCGAAAGTTGATGGAGCTATCCGAGCGTCTCGCCGCTTTGGAAGAGAGGCTTTCCCTCGATAGCTTATCAGCCGATCAAGATTGGGATGAAGAAAGCGAGGACGAAGAAGAGGATGGAAGCTATGGAAGTTCATTGACAAGATTGCTTGCTTCGGCTCAAGAATGTGGCCGCATCACAAAGCTTCTCGAATCTCTGAACCCTGACACACCTTTTGTGATCAAGATGGAGGAACGCTTGACACGTTGCAGAAACACATTGCTGCTGGACTTGGGCAATGCTCTAAAAGAGGCCAAGAAAGTCGGCGTGCAAGGCCAGGATAGAGTTCTCAAATGCCTCGCTATATACAGAGTGCTAGATGCACAATCGGAGGCTGTCAAGGCACTCCGAGGCGGCTGAGATATCACTATAAATGAAACCTAATGATACCCACGACCGCTCACAAGGTCTATTCGATAATATGACATATGATACAATTATACAAGCTCAAAAAGCTATTTTTACATGATGCTTGACAATGCCTCGGGGGTAATCTGCTCCTCAGCGTCCTTCAACTTTCCATTTAAGCTGACACCCGGTCCATTAGTTGTGCTGAGGATAACCTCGTGGACCTCTTTGTGCACCTCCTCTGAGATCTCTGCACACTCCGCCTTGACCTTGTTCAGCAACACCTTGATGTTGTTCTTGAGCTGGTCAGGCGAGTAACCCAGCTGTCCAATAGCCAGGCGGATAACACCCTGTCTCTCACGGTAGTCGGCAGCACCAGCAGAGTCTCGCATGGACTTGACGACATCGGGGACGATTGTTCGCATACGCTTGCTGGGCATGAGGCCCTTGGGGCCAAGGATCTTGCCGAGACCGGCCTTGTTCATGGCAGATTCACTGGCCTCGTGGCAAATAAGACGGTCAAAGTTGATCTGCTCCTTCTTGATAGCTTCGAAAAGGGTCTCCTGGCCGACAGCTACAGCACCTGCAGCGGTGGCTTCACGGGCGATCTCGCTGCCCTCGGGGCAGATAACGGCGATTTGCCAATCGCTCTGGACGGGGTGGGGTAGTCGGACGCTGTTCTTGATGACTGGACCATTACGGGCGGTTTTGAGGTTGATGTGTATTTCGTACTTGATTGAAGCGGGGGGCTGGCCGACCTCGACGGCGCGGAGGACTCTGTGGGATGTTAGTGTCCTGCTTGAACTTGACGCTCCGGGGATCCCATCGGTGGACTGACCTCATAGCCTCACATAACGAATATTGGGGAAACTCCCTCTTGTTCAAGTTATGTCGCTTAAAGTCCTTAGGAAGTGCCTTCTTCTTCTTTGTCGTCTTCTTGATACGAACTACCGAGGCCTGTCGAACTTGTTGGGCAGCGGCCGGTACGAGGAATTTTGGTATCGTAGGAATGACCGGTCGAGGAGTCTGGAGGAGGGATAGCCTAGCCATGGAGGCTAAGCAGCGGTCGATTGGCGCCATATTACGTCGGAATTGAGAGTCTGGCGGACCGGCCCTTGATCGTGATACTGGAGATGGCGCAAAAAGTAGAGGTTGCACCAAAGTGTTTGAAGTGGGCCTGGGATGTTAGGCGCCAATTCTTATCGATAAGCACCACTATAGATTCAAGAATTAGGAGTGGAGGGTAATCAATCATTATTTGGGTTATCTTTGTACGAGAGTGAATTGAATGGATTGAAATGAATCAATTAAATTATTCTCTTATCAACTATTTACCAGGCGAATATATCTACATCCAGATACTAATTCAATCAACACAGACAAGAATGTCTTTGAGCTTGTCCAGGACAACCTTCTGCCGGGCAGCATCGGCAGTGGTCTTGTCGCTAGCATCTCCCACACTAATAGAAGCATAACATCCACCCTTGAGAGCAATCTCGGTCTCGGTAGGGAGACGATCATCACCACACCACTCAGTATCACGCTCAGACAGCAGACCAATGTTGATGCGTGTCAGCACCCACTTGAACTTGGAAGCATCAGTGCATTTACCCTCAACCTTGGGGAAGTTGACGTTGAGGTAGACGTCCTTTGGCAGGTAGGGCTTTCCAGAGTCGATAACTCTCTTGACGAGGCTGGTGGCAAGTTCGGCGTAGACCAAGCTGCGCTGAGGGACGGGGTTGGTGTTGAAAGCTGTGGTTCCGCCAGAAGCTCCGGAGAAAGCAATGGCTGGAATACCAGCATCGTGAGCGGCATAGCAAGCAGCGCCGACGGTACCAGAGAAGGGGACTTGAAGCCAGAGGTTGGACCCAACATTAGGACCAGCAACGGCAAGCTCAGGAGCAGCGCCATCCCACAGACCGGGACCAAAGGTGTCGATACCGTATTTCATTGAGGTAACAGGGAAAGAGTTGACCCAGTTGAGATCAGGACGCTTGGGGTCAGATCCAACAGGGCCGCTGTTAGCGGGACAGCTGTTGTACTGACAAGCCGAGGTGCGGTCTTTGGGCCTTTCATCCCGAGAGCCTGGATGATATTAGATTTAAACGCGACGGTTGTGCATTTAACTTACTGCTGCCTGACTTGTTCTCTGCAGGAGCTGACAGGACGACATCGTAGCCCGCGCTGTTCAAAGCATCATTGAAAGTGCGGACATACGACTCAGCCCAGCCATCATCGTTGGACTGTACGATTCTCACGGCCTGGACCGCGAGAGGTAGAATAGCGACAGAAACGAAGGACTTCATGATGACTGAGATGCTGAGGGAGGAGGATGTGTGAGCAACAACAAGGCGAGATCTCAAGTAAAGGAGTCTTGAAACTATATATCCCCTTTCGCATTAATCCATCCCAATATCTGTTTCCTCTAATCATGCACCGTCCAATACATCCTCGTGAACCGAAGGTTGCCCCTAGCTCATGCCCACCAATCAGCATCTGTATTACCCTCATCACCAGCCTCGCATGAAAGTTTGAAACCCCTAGGTCATCAGCATCGAGCCACCCACGTGCCGATCAACAGAGCTAATCAGCGATGGCACAAGACAACATTTGGCGGTTATCATTTCCACGTTCACAGCTCAGTGGTCAGTAGCCCCTGAGACGATGCGCCTTTGCATGCAGGCACGTTCAGAACGTTTGTGTGCTTTGAGCCAACGGCCCGAGCCGTTACATGATTTTTTTAAGCTTCAAGAGAAGGCTCGGTCACTGCTTTCGGGGGGTATGCAGGTGTTGCCCGGGGTTGCTATCGCGAACTGCCGTAATCGGGTCAACAGCCGGCGCCGACCCGGGCGGAAGTGGAGAAAGGCCCGGACTCATGTTTATAACGGCAAACAAAAGGACAATGGCATGTGCTTTGCAATAAAACCCGCGCATTGAAAGATTACTACCTAGGCATAATTCAGGTATTAAGGGTAAAGTGGTTGAAATCTTGGGATACCTGATAGCCTCTTGGGATGATTCATCGTCAAATCTCTACTGGGGAGATGTTAACCTTCTCATTCACATGCACGACTGAATGGCTGACAAACAACGATGGACAAAGTCTTTGAAAGCTCGGGATTTTCTGAGCCATTGTTTTGGTGTCATTGGAACGCTATTGCTTTTCACTACGCCTTCTCACATTCATTATGTGTCAGCGCCGGGTCGTGACATACCCTAAAGCATGAGATAGAAGTCTTGAATTTATCTCAATCTAATTATTGTGCTTGATTGACTCTGGCCTGTAAATTCTTCACCAGTGGTCTAGAGCCCATTGTACTTCTAGATACTGGTCTAAAGGTTGAACAAAATCACAACCCAGCAATGCTGCGACCTTCTCGCCCATATTGGCGTCCCCAATTTTGTTGTCTGGCTGTATATTTGCCGTGGCATACGCAAAATGGCACAAATCTACTTCTGTAGACGGTTGTTGCCACCGACTGCGATTCTCCGATGAATCGTGTATCAATGTTCTGAAGCCGCCAGCCGTTGTCATAGGCATCTAGCAAAGATTCATGTGACGAAAAGATCTGGCTGTATGTATTTAGCTGGCCCATGACCCAAAGCTCGTCAAGATGTAGTAGCACAACTCCAGGTGCTTTAATAGCCTGCTGCTTCTGGCCTGTCGTATGTAAAGCGAAGTTGTCTCGTAGAGTCGACTAGTGTTACCATGACCAGTATGCATCTGACGCTTTCATGCTGACTGCATTTCTTGACACTCAGGCCAAGTGCAGAGGTTCCCCTGTCCACGGCATCATGTAGGCAGAACCAGCGGTCCGGAGTAGCATGGTCGAAAAAGCCGCGCAGTTGACGGTAGTCTCCATCTTGTCCGATGTATGAGACAAAGGACGCGGCCATGTTCAGATCGAAACTCCCATCGTCAAGTACAGTGAAATACCTAGCCCGGAGTGCAAGGTCGCCCATATGCTGAGTGAAGATATTCTCCTCATCAGGCGGAGGTGAATTAGGTCGGCGCCTCTTGCGCGATGACTCGTGTTCGTCTCTAGGATGCTTCACTTCTTTGGTAGTTGTGTTGTGAACACTCTTGATTTGATATCCTCCAAAGGCTTCTGACACGGATTTCTGTCGAGCTGGTTGTGAGATAGTCTCTAGCTCTTTGCAGCGCTCTTTGCTCTCTTGAAAAACTCCGACATTCTCTTCCAGACTTAGATCTTGATCCAGGATAAGTTTTCGGAGCAGGTCGATCTTAAGGTCCTTTCGTTCGGATTCTTTCCTTTCTTTATCTGCTACCTTCTGCTTCTCTTTCAGCTCTAGGCGTAGTTTGCTTATCAAGCAAAGGTCCTCAGCCTTTTCTTTCTCAGCCTGGCGCTTTACCGCTTCGAGCGATTCGCATCTTGCCTGACCTTGATCAAGTTTCGAGGCCGTCTGAGAGCTGCATGTTCCGGCTCGCTGCTTATCGTCGCTGCTATCCAGCAAATCGCCAGCTCGCTCGCAATGTCTCTGGCGCTGAAGACGGGAGAACTCGGTTTGGAGACGAACAACGACAGTCTCGAGACGTTCAATCTTTTCGTTGCTTTTAGTGCTGTCCTGTTCTTTGAGTGCTATGGTGTCCATGCGTCTGGTGATAGAGTCGACTTTCTGTGATAGTTCATCAAACTGCTTCTTCGTCGCGAAATCACCAAGGTTTGCCTGGATATCGGCAACCGCTGCTTCGATGTGGGTATGGGAATCCTGATTCTATTCGGATGATTGACCACAGTGAGCAAGCGTTGTAGTGCCTCTCAAGTTTCTCGACCTGTCTTCAAACTCCTGATCAGTGAGCTCATCATTGGACTCAGCTTTCTCAAGGTAGGTGGGATTTTGGTCCTGGGATTTGTCCTTCATCTGTAGGAACTCAATGCGGCCACTCTTCCTTGCTTTTTGCATCGATCTTGTCCCGGGCTTGAGCTTGCTAGTCTTTGACATAGGAATCCAGTCGGGATCGTGCATCATTGCAGGCAGGGTTTGGCGTTGACGTTCGGAGCGCCGCACGTGGAGTTGTTTCGTGATATCAGACGCCATCGGTGCGGTTTTGATTTCATCTTGTTTCTCTCGAGTTGCGAGGGGGTCAGCGCAGTCACAATATTTGAGTGGAGCACGTGACTACCCTTACAACCAACACCAAAGCCTTCTAAGTTTTGACAATGCGGTACTCCACTTCGATGATGGGTTTAGTATACTACAGTAGCCTAAGTGATGTCACAGAAGTCGGAGATGGGAGTCAATGGGCAACGGCTCGGTAAACGGCAACGACAAAAGCCAAGATCTTAGCCTAGCACTGCATACCACCACTCACTGGGCATGGGGTTACTCTCCTGCTACTCGAATCATTGACGGAGGGGACACCATTCAGTTGAGGTTTATCTACGACTCCCTATATCCCGTTTGGCCGGGGTGCTCGCATTTGATTAAGGTCCACCAAGTTGCAATGAGTATCTGTTTGGTGTTTGCTGGGAAAGGGGTGTACGAGAATTCCGACCCCTGAAATCGTTTGCTACCGGTATGCGAACAGCTGGCGTCACCAAACCCCTAGAAACGGACTATGAAGTCGATGTAAAATGAAGCTAGAACAAAGAATCGGGTGGCATGTATGCCTCAAGATTATCATACTTACACTTTGGGTGAGTATACTTGATGTCAGATTGCTCATAGTTATCTGCCTTCCGACTTGCAGTAATTCAACAAACTGGCTCGCGGCTTGGTGTGTATAGCTACGTTACACGTTTTGGCAATCGATTTGTCACAAGCTTCAAAGGCGATATCTGTCCAGAAAACTTCCCTTGGGCTTAGTTGCATCTCCTATCTCACCATGTTGACGCAAATGACTCAATTACATTACTGAAGCTATAATATCACAGGAAGAATCATCTTTCACTCCAAGTCATATATTCTCCTTGACGATAGTTCTCTTCCAAGCGTTCAGACGCTGAAGTGAATGCGTGACCAAGCCTCTGAACCAATCTTCATATCGAAATGTACGTGATATAAGTTGGAAAACCCTCCATATCCTTGACGTGGTCTGCCATTCCAAAAGAGTTGTAGGAACAACGGCAATCTTGACATGGTGGCTGTTGAGCCTATGAAAAATAGACTGTTTACTAAACAAGTCGTTCCAAGTGAGGCAACAACAGCCTCGAGGAGAAACAAGCTATCAAATAGGGTTAATACTTGAGATAAGTTGAAAAAAAGTTTTAGTACTTACCTTTAGCATAAACTCTTCCTGGATACTCATGGACCATAAGCACTTATTGTTCTGTCAGTCGGAGATAAACAATGAAAGGCCATGGATCCATAACATGAAGCCAGGCTAGCATGGATATAATAGTAAGGACTTACCAGAACGTAATAATGTCGAGGTTAGGCGCAGGAAATGTTCATATTGATTAAATATCATCAATACGTTCCTCATCCTTCAGCCAGTCTTTCATCGCCACCAGCATGTCGTAGTACTTTTTGTCTCGACGAAGTACATACGCAAAGGTTTCTTGCACCCTATCCCAGGACGAGGTACGAGGGTCGACAGGTCTTAGAAAGGTTAAACCTGTCTCCATCGCGTCAACCGCTTGGATCCCTAGGTTGGCATCGCGCAGAGTTTCTTGACCAAATGTGGTCGTCCATGGGAACGCCTCCTCGACCGGGATATCAGGGTTGTTGTTCACATAGATGCCGTAGATTCGGTACCATGCAATCTTGGATAACGGCGGCATGTTCGCCCTGCCACGAACGATGACGTCGATGCGTCCATCTTCGTCAGGAGGGAGGAACTGACAGGAGCTTGTGTCGTGTCGTACAGTGTTGCAGAAAACACAACCATATACCGATCCATCCCATCTGGGAATGATGCACTCTGCGACAGTGTGCCCTTCTCGGTGACAGTTGGCGCAACGGGCTGAGGGGTGAAGGGACTCATAGATATCCCACATCCGTTCTTCTTCTTCTTGAGTCGGATCGTGTACCTGAAATGGGCGAACGGGATGGACTCCGCTTGGAGGTTCCCCTCCTCCAGGCAAGCCAAAAGGGCGATCAATGGTACCTCCATCTCTTGGCCAGACGGGGAATGGGTCTGTGTGTCGCTCTTCAGGCATTCTATGGCCAAGTTAGAAACGTGGGCTCTTCCTCGAGTGATCACTTTACCGCGGTTACCTTTTCGGGTGGTGGGTTGAATGATGTTCTGTAAAGACCAGAAAATGTTTGATGTGCTGTGAAGGAATTTCCGCTAAGAAGTAGTTCTAAAAGAAAGAACAGTTCTATGAAACAGCGGCTGAACGGTCGTCTGCTGGCAGCTGGCAGTCACCGACACCTCCAGATAGGTCGAAAAGGGGATCGATAGCATCACCGTATGGCAAGACGGTGAAGGACTCTGCGTTCCGTCTCTCGGGCATTCTGCAGTCTTGCCAGAAACAGCAGCTTATTTTCTGGAGTGAGAAGTTTAATGATTTTGACTTGGTGATGGGATGCTTGATGGTGTCGGGCGAACCCTATCTTACCAAGGGAGTTGGTCGAGGTTATTCATGATATTATATTTATTTAGTGAATGCTACTGAGTGGTTCAAAACTCGAGATTAATAACGGAGACCTTCATGTCCATACAGAGATGAAGAAGCAGACATGGTAGGATAGCCTGGGGAGTGTTAATATATAGCATGGGATACATGGCCATGGCTCACAAGAAGTTGCACCTCAGGGGCACAAGCTCTTCATTTCTACTTCAAAATTGCGCTTCCAGTTTGAACAAATTTCTGCCTGTAATAATGTTTGCTGGACGCTTTCGTTATTTAACTGCTTTCTTGGGTGATTTGCAGCAATTCCATTTGCCCAAGGCAATACGATTGTCATAAAACAAGGCAAACAACTGATAGATACGCTGAGCACATCTATACTACTAAGTCCATTCGATTTTCACATGATTTGGGGAGACACAAGACACAAGTACCAATATTGATACCGCAAAAGTTTTCAAGGTACTAGGCAAACAAGGAAATGCCAACATTGATTGCAGGTGGTCTTGTTGCAATACTGCCAAAACATCGCGATAGAACCATCATAATACACTACGTATACCTCAATTCCACACATCTGCGAGGCTTTCTGAACCTCAGTGCACATGAACAGATTGTGGACGATATATTCATACCGCTGAGCCATAAGGTGTCCTTGATTTCGCTGTAGTATTGTCTATTAGATTATGTGTATCCAGCAAACAGCAAAAATACGTCCCATAACCTTATAAGTCCTCCAAGTGAACCCGATGCCGCTCTTTCTTTCCATATTATCAGTTGACTGGAGGCTTGTTATTGTAAGAAGAGCATAGTAATTACACCGAAGCTGTGGTAGTCGACCATTCTCACAGTAAAACATCAACTATGTTGCCAAATAGGCTTGGTTTGCAATCTTGGGTCAAATCTTGGTCTCGGTCTCCCAACTCAATTTCTTGGCTGCAGCTGGTGTTCCAGAATTTGCTGCCATGATGACAAAAACCCTTCTATCCGACAACTGATTGTAAAGATCGCACAAGGCTTGTGAATTATCGACGGTGCCTACCCGGGTATAGTCACCTATTTGCGCCGATAGGTGACGTTGAAATGGGTGCACTGCCACCACCAATTATGGGACCAATATGTTGGCGAGGCCGCGCGGCCATCCGAGCCCTCGGCTGCATTTAAATATCGAGCATTCCCGCGTGTGTATTGCAGCAAATGCTTTGGTTTGTTTGCTTGGTTTGATTTTCTGTCTAAATACCTTTTTTTTACACCACGAATGCTGCAATTAATATGAGGGTCTGAGTGAGGTAGTGGATACTGGTACAATGAGATCCCCACTTCTCTTTGATCTCGGTTCCCAGGACTTCCGAATATCAACAAGCGACAAACTCTATCACACGCCTCTCTTAGGCCGTATCGAAATCACCACGACTAAGATCGACCCTCCATGAAGCCTCCAGCGTTGGGCACCCGGATGGCGACCCGAAGCCACACCTTGAGACGATTAAGCTTATTTGTGTTGGAAGATGATTGCCAACCAATCAGCTCTCAGCATCTCATCCACGGTTTCTCACATCCTGGTCAATGCAGGAGATGACGATCGTTACGGTGGTAGGGACGGCTCGGCACCCACTTTCCGGTACCTGACATGCCTGAATCTGCTGCACGATTGAGGGGGGGAGTATGTCACTAATTATCGTTGATTGGTCTCACGCTTACTATCATGAGCATGGAGCAAGTATAACTGTGAGAAAGAAAGCTATGACACTTCATGACCGATATTTCCGTTCCCCGTAAGTGAGGCAGTGAATCCTTGGTTCTATGATTGGCCCTTCTCCAGTTGAAGAATGCATCTTCCTGTTCCCACAATCCAATGGAAGACAAGCGCCTGCCCACTTCCCGCTCCTTCCTTCAACCTCCTTACATTTTATATCCTACCTGCCTACCCAATTCTTTCCGCCCAATTCTCCTTCAGGTTCCTCAACCTCGATCATACGAGCAGTTTACTCATCGTCTTTATTCTTCTGCAATGGCGTTCACAAAGCGTTTAGCTCTGCCTTGACAGCATACTTCTGGTAATGAACGTACATAGTACTCTCTTCAAGGCGGCATTGTTCTCTCATACCATATTTGACCTTTCCTTCGAATCCTACAGAACGCGAGTGAGAGTCGCGATCCTCGGCAAACCTCACGACGACAGTCTTATCCCCTTGACTGAGATTATCAATCTTATCACTTCCCTACCTACAAACCTTGCAGTTCAATGGGTCAACATGACGCCGTTGTGGATCAACAATGGATCCCAGTTCTCTCGGCCTAGGAAGACTTGAATATCACTGGTCGTGCCAAGAATCGTTTATGAGGAGATGAGAAGAACGTTCTTTGAGCCAGTATTGTTCTTATTTCGAGCACTCGGAATGCTGTTTTCAGAAAATTCATTAATCCATTATGGCTACTTGTTCTTGTCTGCATCTCCTGCAGTTCGTCTCAACACAGTCTGCTAGGCTGGGGTCTCTCCTACGACGGATTTCTTGGCTTCAGATACGCCCTCCGACTCCCGGCTAAGGGCATGTTCCCCGCCTTCTTGAAGTTGACCTGGCCTGCAATTTTATATCTCCACTGGGCGGCCTCCCATGTTTGCAAGTCCAAGACGATCGACTTATAACTCTACACCCATCGCCGGAGTGCTCTGTCATACAAGACTCAAACCCTCCTTTTGGAGGATGCACTCCTAAAATCCAACCTGTCTACTGGTGTGACCCTGGTCATCATTTCGTTTTCTTGATCCCGGGCCTCGGGTTGCCGCTTGAGCTTGCCCTTTTGCAAGCGATTCTGAATGGTAACAACTCGTCGTATCGAAAATACCACCTCATCATAGAAGATGCAGCAATATTGGCGGTTGCAGATTCACAATCTGATAACGCCCTACCATCCCTTTGGTTGGGCCAATTTGTCATGAAGTATCGGCCTCGACTTCATACGTCCTCTTCAGTGGCTTGCGTCTTGGCCGTCATCTGAAAGTTGTGTCCTTTGTCAGCCGGTTTACTTCGTCACAGGTAGTCTCCGGCCATGCATACCATGACAAACACAAAGCTATCTGGTTAACAGTGCTGATCGATCAACTCTACGCTCTCATCGCCTTACTGATATCCACCCCGGGGATCTATCGCCGCTCTTCCTATTAACCTTGACAGCCGGAGCTTCTCGATTGGATGTGCCGCCGAGTATGCGCCTTGGTGTTGAACGTACGGGTGCGAAAAATACCCGTACTTCTGGCTTCATGGAGACGTCGAACTCAGTCGACTGGGAGTTGTGTGTGAGGAGGCCGGCGAGCTTTGCCCCAGTGTCGATGGGCTAGGGACACGAAGACTATCGGCGTTGGAATGTGAACGACGATGTTTCTTTGCATCGGGTTCTTGGTGTACACTCGCTGTCGCGAGAACCGACAGTTTATCGAGGGGGTTACGTTCTGGCCTGCCCTGGCCGAGGACGAGGGCAGGCAGCGCTGGCAGTATGGGTGGCTGGGGTCGAGGTTGTAATAGCGGCTGCCCCTGTTCAATCGGTAAGGGAAGCTTTGGTCCATGTGGTAATCCAGCTTTTCGAGAGTCTCTCTTGATCCCTACAACCGCATCCACAACATCCCGAGTACTCGTGCCGTTCTTTTGTACAACCCGCGGAGCAGGTAATGTTGACCTTGTAGGATCAGCTGATGGCGCCCCGGATAGAGGTTGAAGAGGAATCTTCGGTGCGGCTGCGGCAAATGGTTGGCCTGTGGTTGACTGTGAGATGGTTGCCTTCGCGGCATCTGAAGCTGGTTGATCTGGAAAGCTTTGCAAAAACTTTTCGATGTCATCATTAGTGATGCCATGGTAACCTAGCAAGACCTTCAGTCGCGAGTTTTCAATGGCAACATTTCGAGCTGCTTGTTGCATCTCCAAAGTCGCCTCGACACCCCGACGCTCATAGTCTTGGAGCTTCTTCTGCAAGCCTTCGACATACTCCTTGTGTCGTGCACGAGACCGTCGTTGGTTGTCACGAATTCGGACTGCTGATGGATTGGTCGAGCCCTCCTTCTGCAGGGCTATGTGTCAGACAGAGTAACTTATTGCAAAGCAGGACGAATCGGCCACAAAGGTCCGCGACTTAGGGTTATGAACTCACCTTTCCTCCTGTCATGTTGGCAAACACAGCTCATCTGGATGCCGATCCAAAGTCTACGCTACGTCAATGATGGCGAAAGCCAGTCCATATGAGACTTGAGCTCTTCTTGATGAAGGTCACCTTTTGACATGCCAAGCAGGACGCGCGTTGATGGCCGAGCACCCAGTTCTTGGCAAGGATCCATGTCCTGGACGGTGCAGATCCAGCCGATGTCAAGAAACGCTAGCGTCAGCGATGTTTAAACCAATCTTCAACCATGTCAACCCTATCACAACTTCGTGCATTACGAACTCTTACGTTATTGGTCTCTATCTTTGAGGAACAATGAGGAGACTAACACAGCTGACAGTGATTAGCGCACGCTACGATTGCCGATGATCAACGACCATCCTGCGCAACCCGTTGCAAAAAGCTCGAAATTGCCAGCTACGAAACGTTGCTAACGGGCCAGTCGTTGGTGGATACATTTGTCAAGTTTTCTGCCCTAGCCTCCCTTGATTGAATGGCATCCGAGTTCTTCCAGTGAAAGGTATCTCTGATTGCGGGATGCCCAGACGCCTAGAGGACCCATATTTTTCAACGCATTGCTGGGCTGGCAGCTGCTGCGCCACGGCCTCTCGGGCCAGCCGACTGCCAAGCCAGCCTCTCGGCTTCTTATAGCCGGCCAAGCTGCAATGTTGATGATTTGGGCTGAGGAAGGGCCATAGGGGATGGTCTAAGGACAATTGAGACCAATCCGCTTGGAGCAAAGACCGCTGTGTCTAGGGTCGGTGAGCTCAGGCACAGACATATCAATCGAGGAGTCTAGGCCCTGATTTGCCAAGTCCACAAATACAACTTCCTGCCTGGTCAAGTTGTCACTGATGGCTTGCCCTTCGTCAAGACAGTCTCTCAAGTTTCCCGGCCGTCAGTATAACATCATCAAAGGTCTTGGCCTTTAAAGAAACCGAGGCTCGCATGCTGTATCTGTCTATCAGCCCTGGCCAAGAAAGCTTTACAGGAGCTTCCGCTTATCACAGACCAAGCAGCAGAACCCACTATCGTCAAGGTCAAGAGTCGAGACCTCAGCAGCCAAGACTTGGCTCCAATCGACAAGTCTGCCTTTATTCCATTACTTGCACAAGGTGGCTGTGTGCGTGCCGACTTTCCCAGATGCACCTGCGGTCCCGCTTGGCAAATCTCAAAGGGCATTACGACAGCCAAGAACAAGTTGTATGACCGTGTCGCCAACAACCACGATGGTTTCACTCGATAAAAGATTACGTAGACATGAAAACCGTGATACCCCACGGAGATTGCTTGCTGTAAATAAACAAGCGCCCACAACCGCAAACCTGGGTTTAGATGGCATAGCTCCAGGTCTATCCCCACACGCCTCGGCAGTCCTTGCAGTTCTTGGTCGGGTATAGAGCGGCTACAAGATTCAACTCTGAAGCATAATAATTAGCTCCAAGTAGCTTGATTATCATTCGCGGATGCGTATTTGGGCTGCGCTAAGTGGCATTGGTGACTGCGTAACTTTACCTTGTGCGGTCAAACTATGCCGTGTAAGCCTTAACTTGGTTGGTATACGATCTTCAAAAGTCCCGACTCAACCACGTGGATTTTATTTTACATCAGCTCATCGGTCAAGTGGGCATATTTGAGGGCAGTGTCGGCTTTCGTTCCGAGCTAGTTCAATATTTGGTTCGTGCATGACTCTTGATTCATGAACTATGTGGTCCTTATCTATTCCTGATTCAGGGTTTGGGGTATCATTATTACGCTTGAAAAGATCCTCATCTCATCTCCCTCGCACCTATGACATCTATGCCATGACCGTTTTCCATGTCTTGGCATTGTCTCGTATTATCCACTTCTCATATCGTAGCTTACTTGAAAAGTCGCTTTCCATTGCGGGTAGAGAACCTCTCAACGCCGTCACCCTGCTGTGCATGCCAGAGCTGCTGCACTCCCACACCTCGACTTTCTCCAGACAGCCTATAGCGACGCCAGGCCTCGCGCAGATGGTCGGGTCGCAAAGGACCGCGCTTGAGATCAATCTCCTCCTCAGCAGCAGTAGGGTCGTCATTCGTTGATGGGGGTGGTGTTGGCAATTCGCTCTGCTTCTCGCCTGCATTGATCCATTCGCCCTGAACGTTGCGGGCTGCCTCAATGATTTCGCCGGCAAAGAGCTTGGCAACGGCTTTGACGGCGGTGCTAACATTTTGAGGTACCGATTGAGAGACTGTTGCGTTGACAACCTGTAAGTGTTAGTATTGAAACTTTGCGAAACATAGAGATTGCATACTCGTTTGACGACGCTATCGGCAAGCTTAGCTGCACGCCAGAGTTCGTATCGATTGTACTGTTGCGTATCGAAGGCCTCGACAAGCATAGCACGTAATCGGATCTCCTCCTGCTTCTGCTCCTGCGTCCTGGCAACTACATCCTCCAAGGCCATCTCTGCCTTCTCATCATCTTCATCATCGTCCTCCTTTTCGCCGCCTTGGCCACTGACGGCGGTTGGGGCACGACCTCCGACGAGACTGGGCGTCTGTTCACTGGCATCATCCTGCTTTGTATTCTTTGCCTTGCGGCCTCGCTTCTTCTTGGGGGCACCACTGGCAGTGGTGCTGACGGCACTGCCGCTCACATGAGACTGGGCATCCACAGAGGGAGAGCGCGGATAAGGTGAACGAGCTTCAGGAGGAAATGAAGTCTGACGAAGAGGGTGGTTGGCAGCTGCTGCTGCGACGGCTGCCTGGGATATGTTCGATGGCTTGCGTCGTTTGTTCGGTGGTGCGCTGACGTCGAGGGTCGATTGACGTTTTTTGTTAGGAATCTGGGCAGGTGACGGATAAGGCGGTGACATGCCCGATGGCGAGGTAGCGTAGGGCGGAGAAGCCATAGTTGCAGGTGTTGATTTGGAGATGCGACGGGATGCTGAGTCGAGATGGTATTTCGTCGTGGTAAATCGCAGGGAGTGACAACGATGCGAATAGATCGTTGGATACGTAGTGTATGCACAGTTGGGGGGGTGGGGGGGGGAAAGCGCTTGAGCTGAAAGGAGTTCCGGCCAAAGTACGTATTCGATATCGGTGCTTCTGAGTAGCACTTGGAGAT